>QGOA01004602.1:0-10098 GCA_003313075.1 Termitomyces sp. MG16
CTGGCTCAATATCCAAATTCCATGTGATCTTTCCTTGGTCATTTCGGCCTCTTTCTGTTCAAACCCGACCATGACTTCTTCAGTTCCATTTTTGCCTGCTATGTCTCTTCCTTCATCCGACTTTCAATTTCCTATGATAATAAGGAATCTAATAACATCTTGTTCGGTGTTTCTGTCTCTTATTTTGGTTATCGGAAACGATTATCGTAGTACATCTGAATAAATTATGGTTTGCATGAGCATTTCTTGCGGGCAAATTCGATCTTTCCGGGAGAAAACAACGAGAAAACGTGGATGGCATCTATTAAGGCGAAAGGTTCGGACCCAATGGGAAGATGTTAATCACAACGGTTGTAATACCTCACTTACCGACACTTTTACCTGCAAAAAAGCTGTGGTAGATGCTACTGTCCCAGAGAGACTTGAACTCTCGATCTTCCGATTGAGAGAAATAACAGTCGGACGCCGTAACCAACTAAGCCATGGGACATTACATGATGGGCTCTCCTGATCCTTTTAAGAGCCTCAAGGGTTCAACGTTCACGTCAAAGTTTAGCACTTATATATTCCAGTGAGGCCTTGTAATAAAAACTTCTAGACTCTACTGCCTTGATGTACATGACCACTCGCCCCTGCTCCTGCATGGTACAAGAGATTTGGTTATGGATGAACCTGGATCAAGATTGTCCAAAATTCTCTAGGTCATATCTGATAATAACCTGACACCGTGCATAATGAATGTTTTTCTTGTCTTTGGGGCAACATTGCCAAGTGCTTTGGGATTGAGGTTATTTTTTAATTTTGCACTTCTTTCCCAAAGGTTTCGATTACACCAAGCTTGTGGCATCGGAGAATGGGACATATAGCAAAGGATATGACAAGAGCTGTTTTGACGAAGAATTATGCAACGGGAGTGGAGTATGAAGGATTGTTTGAGGACAAACAATGCATTCCGTGCATAATTGGAAAGCAACCGGCGAAACATTTTGATCATTGTGAACATAGAGCCAGAGCAGTGTGCAAATTATTGCATATGGATACGTGTGGACCTTTTCCGACAAGGTTTTCAAATGGAAACACCAGTCATTTTCATTCCGTCTTAGATGATTACTCCAATTTTGGGAGCACAGCATTGCTATCAAAGAAAAATGCAGCGGTTAAACACTTTAAGAAGGTTCAGGCGAAATGGGAATTAAAATCTGGGAATAAAGTCAAGGTAGTTAGGTGCGATGGTGCGAAGGAATTAGTTGAGGGGAAATTGAGAGAGCACTTAGAAGAAAAAGGGATTGTGTTACAGGCGACAGTGCCATACGCCCATCAACAAAACGGCAAGACAGAGCGTTACATCAGGACTATCAAGGATACGGCACAAACACTAATGGTGGAATCGGGTCTACCATTATCTTTCCTTGGGGATGTGATCTTGATGGCCCAGTACCTCAGGAACAGACTGCTGACATCGACACTCTCGGGGTCAACTACACCTTTTGAGATTCTGGAAGGATATAAACTGGACCTGTCACATCTAAGGGTCTGGGGTTGCCAATGCTTTGTTCTATATCCAAAGGAGACCCATCAAAAGGGTGATACCAAACATTTTGAAGTGATCTTTGTGGGCTATGAAGAAGGCAGATTAGGATGGCAGGTTAGGGACTTAAATGGAAGATACTACTTTTCGAGGGACGTCATCTTTAATGAGAACGTGAAAGGGAACTCAAGACCTCATTCGAGCAAAGATCGGCTGCAGCCAAGTCTTACTGATATGTCGACATCACACAATACCACAGAGGATAATCAACAACCATCTTTGACAATCAATGAATTGACTTCGGATACGATTCCTAATCAGGTATCTATGAACAATGTGGGATGACCCCAGAGATATCAAATGTGTACGGTTGCTGGGCAACAGTATTGGGAGAACATTGCAAAACGGAATGAGAGATTGATGAATCTTTGGGCAGATCGTAATGCGAAAGTTGGACCTCATCAAAATCTATTAGCAATTCTCGACCTTGAATCATTAAAACAAACGTCTCAGTTTGCCACGGATGTCGAGGACATGTCCTTTCTTGAAGACTCCATGATTTTTGAATATAAGACATATTTGGCACATGGCCAGGACCCATTACCTTTTCGGACAGCCAAGAATTATGACCTCAATAAAGCACCGGAAAATTATCATGAGGCCATGAGACGATCAGATAAGGCAGTATGGATGGTAGCCATGGAGAAAGAAGTGGAAAGCTTAAAGGAACAAGGAATATTTGTACCAGCAGACTTACCAAAAGGCAAGAAAGCACTGGGAGTTTGATGGGTTTACGCCTATAAGTACAATCCAGACGGGACAATTATACAAGGGAAGGAAAAGGTGAGGCTAGTAGCTCAGGGTTTCAACCAGCGACCAGAAGATTATGGTTCAACATACACACCCATGGCCAAGATGACGAGCATCAGAATAGCATTAGCGTACGCAGCGATGCACGATCTTGAAATTTTTTTGTTTGATGTCAAGATGGCGTTTTTGAATGCTCCACTCACACATGATCTATATTGCAAGCAAATCTCTGGATTTCCAGACGACAATCTACAAAAAGTCAATAAACTTCTTCGTGCAATCTACGGCTTGAAACAGTCATCTAAGGAGCGGTATACTCTCCTTCAGAGCGTCTTAGAAAATATTGGTTTGATCAGGTGCGAGGTGGACCATGCAGTGTTCTGAGATGTTTCTCTTTGCCACCACATGACTCAATTCCAACATTAGCAAACGGAAAAGATCTCTTCATCATCATTTGTGTTCACGTGGATGACGGACTGAATGTTACGAATTCAAAACTGTTATATGATTGGATTATCATGGAAATGAACAAACACTTCTCGGTCATTGATTCCGGAATCACATCGTTATACTTGGGCATTTGAATTGACCATGACAGAAAACAGAAAAAGTTATGGCTGTCGCAAAAAGAATACGTCCTGGATCTGTTGACAACATATCATCTCTTGGAAGCGACTCCTTTATCTTTACCATTAGTTGGCAAATTAGAAGACCTTCCGGAACCTCCACCAAATTCACTTTCAGAGATTAGTGATGACTACATCACAATCCATTACCAACGCTTAGTCGGATCTATTTTATACTTAAGTTTTTGCATGCATCCAGACCTGGCATTTACGGCGATGTCTCTTGGGCGATACAATGCTTCTCCGATGAGGGCACATCTCTTGGCTGCAAAACGTGTATTGAGATACTTATCGGGGACTAGGGATTTTGCACTGGAGTATAATTTCTTACATCCGACTTCAGACAGTCCCTCGAGACTTCTTTTCCCTGTGGACTTTGGAGCTGTGGACGCTGACTGGGCATCTGACCCCTCAACAAGGAAAAGCGTTACAGGTTATGCCTTCTTCATGTACTCGAGTCTGGTTTCATGGTCCTCTGTGAGACAACAAACCATTGCACTTTCATCGACAGAAGCTGAATATATGGCACTTTCACATGCCTTACGTGAAGTGATTGCAATTCGATATTTTCTAACAGCAATGGATTTACCGACTCCCCAACCTTTCCCAATATACTGTGACAATAAAAGTGCATTAGATATTGCGAATTCTGACTCTATCACATCTTGTTCAAAGCATATCAACATATAATACCATTTTATTTGTGAACACCTCAATACAGGCTCATTCAAAATTTTCTGGGTCTCGACATCAGATATGATTGCAGACATACTTACAAAAGCATTATCGAAGGACCTACACACCAAATTTGCATCCTCCCTGGGACTGGTTACCCAGAATTGACTCACTCACTATTCACACATCCTCACTGATGGGGTTGTGTTGACCGGGAAGGGTCTGTGTGGTCAGCTGATGGATGTGATCATGTGATCATGGAAGTAAATTCGAGTTTGTGCTCTACTCAGCCTCAGTTGTTCTTTCCCTTACACAAGACAGACATCTGAGGCGGTAAGCACAATATCATTAATTAGTTTGCTCAGTCCTAATAACCTACGACTTAGTCACTATTGTGTCCGTAGGTATGAAATAGTTGTTCTTTCTCTTACACAAGACGGACATCTGAGGCGTCACTATTGAGTCCATAGGCTCTCTTATCCGGCCAGCATTGTATATCGTAGGTAGATATCAAAGATAGTAACATAGTAACAATACTCACCAACAATGTTGAATGTGATCATAATGCAGTTCAAAGGAGTTTGACTTTTTGGACATGCATTAAGGCAGTAGTGAGTGACCCAGACCAAGGCCTTTGAGGCCTGCATGAACTCATACTCGCAACTCGTATTTCTTACTCAAGTCAAACTTTGCTGCTGAGCTTGCCCAACACTGACAGAAACAAGGCCAAATGGCATGTCACATTAATAAGGAGGTTGAGTGGCTCGAGGTATATAATCCAAAGACATGTTGAATTCACAATGGGATTGGCATTATATTTGGGTCCAATTCTGCTGACAAAAAATGGGCAGAGCTCCCAGAAGGGCTGAGAATGTTCCCGATGGCTGTGACGGGGGCACCATGGCTGATGTTAATAGACTTGTGAGCTGGATAGAAGAACCTGGAACCGAGTGATGCGCATGATGACTTGTATGAACTTTGTGCCAATTCTCATTTGTGACTTCGTCAAATTCTGCCTTGTATCATAGATGTTGAACGTCTACCTTTCTGGCACAGATATCTCCTTACTGACACCGTATTCAACAGGTTCAGGAAAGTTGTGCATTGTCCCATTCACTGTTCCATAATTGTTACTGTTGCTATCAAAGAAGTAAGCGCACCATTGACCCCTGCGTCTGCCATCCCCCTCTTCTCTTCTTTGTCTTCTCTCCATTGTTTTGTCTCATTTCACTACCCCTTCACATATGTCACACTGGCCACACTATGGCCCTCCATTGTTATTGCACGTATATATACAGACGACATACCATAGACACCCTCAGTCAATTATACGTTGAGCTGAAGGTGAGCAGATTCTTACACACACAACACTACAACACATACTGATGGACATACCGGGCAGATTGTAGACTTATGTATCTGCCAGGTAATAGAGTGCCTGATTTCTAACAGTTACTATTTCCTAGAGGGGCCATCTGTTGTCCCTGGGGGTTGAGCCAGGATATTTGAGGCAGCACATTCCTCGTGAGTGTTAGAGGAGTATTTTAATCTTTAGTCAGCCTAAGGCGCGCGTTCTCTAAAGCGGCTGCTCCAGAGCAACGCGAGGATTTTGATGACATCGGATGACTACCAGAATATTCCGGCAACTAATGCGGTTGTTCACAAGTTGGTCCCTGTAATGGAAGTCCACTCGATAGAGCAGCGTTTCATCACACGGAGTTAGAGCCTTCACTATAGAACTGGTGTAAGTCCTAATATTGCGAAAAGCTACCTAATACGTGATCTACTAGGCCTTTTATACTAGGGTGTAATAACGGATAATTTGGTAATCATAACTAACAAATAAGAGCAGGCCCATAATTAAAGGACCTACTGTAGTCAGGTGTGACCATGTGTGTATCCGTCACGATTCCGCTACATACGCCTTCCAGACAAACCAGGGGAGGGGGCATCTCTACTAAACAGTTGTGTTTGAAATTTGAAGTAAACGAAAGGAAGAAAATAAGAAGACTTCGTAGGGGTTGAACCTTACTGGAGGGTGACTACATCACACATCACTCTTCCTCTCCTTCTGCATCAACATTGCTCTGCTGCTCGTTAACAGGGGCGGTGTCCTCCTCATCGACATAATCTGTCAGCTCAGCGTATGCTAGCTTGGGGTCGATCTGGGTGCCATCCTTCATAACCACGTCAGCAGACCCATGCTCACTCTCTGCTACAGGAACCTTTGATCCAGCTGAGACGTGAAGGGAATTGACAGTTGCGCAGGGGCAAGAATTTTTGGCAGGGACTGATGATCGAGGTTTAGCTGTGGGAGCCTTGGGTAACTCCCTCAACAATTCCATCCTTTCCTCGAGGTTATCTGAGTTATAGGGAGGAGTACGGTTGTGAATGATGTAATTGTGTTGTTTGTTATCATAATGGGTGGGAGTTTCCTTGACATGACGGGATGCTGATTCTTCTCCGCACATAACAGGTGACAAGGAGCGCCAATCGGCGTAGTCAAGACATCGGGTGTGAGTGCCATGGCGATCGAAGTACCCATGAGGCACACCCGGGTTGTTGGGTAAGGAGTGATTATATGGAAGAGCCCCTGGTAACTGACTAGACTTCTTCATTGCCTGTCGGGCATGATAATGTTTGGTGCTCTGGACTTTCAGACCGGAGGGGGCTCTCCAGGTGCACAGGGTGTCTTCGTAAGTCTGCTCAAGGAGGTGCTCCTCGTCTCATAGAAGGATCCATATCAGGAATGGCTGCGAAGCGGGCGGAGTTGAGCTGGAGAGAGATGGTATAGGTGGTGGCCGGAGTAGGGTGGGGGGTTTTTAACTCCAAAGTAGGAGTCTCTCGAAAGGTATTTATCATAGCTGGACCAATATAACCTAAATAGGTCTGTGGGTTGTCGCTAGGAGGCTTTCCTGTTCCGTCTATCAGCTGATCTATCCCCTCTATTCCTAATAGCTCAAGGTACGCCTCCAGGAGGTTCAATTCTTTGACCTGGTCATATGTGAGCCACGTCTTGTCTCCGGCTGTCCATAATACTTCAAACATAGTGTTTGTTTTAGTACCCTTATGTGCTATAATTTGTTCTGCAGCCCATTTTTCAGTATCTGTGCCGACGATCTGCTCATCTAAGTGACCGGGGAACAGTCTATCGTCGTTAGGCTTGTGGATGCGTAATAAAGATGCATGGAATACATTTTTAATGCCTCGCCTCAGCATTGAGGCCGGTAATTTGACTTGGAATGAGAAGTTCCCAAAATCCTCTAATATAGGGTAAGGACCCACATATTTCAGGATCAATTTGCGGGCTAATCCTTTCGGAAAGGTCATGTTCTTTGTGGATACGTAAACCAAATCATTTTTCTCAAATGGACAAGGTTGGCGGCGCCGATTGGCATCCTGGGTTTGCTTAACCCTGGCTGCCAGGATGCAATCGTGGGCTGTCATAACGGCAATTCTTAATCTCTGTGCAAAGACTCGGACTCCAGGGTATTCAGTAGGTGGGGCTGATTTCCACACCAGTGGTTGTGGCATCCTTCCCGAATTTAGGAAGAAAGGTGCATACCCTGTTGTTTCTGATCAAGCTAAGTTTATGGCAAACTCAATAGCGGGTAGCTTGGAAACCCAATCCTTCTGTGACAATCCCACACATTGATGGATCATCTGGACAACAGTTCGGTTTGCTCTCTCTGTAGCCCCATCTGATTGTGGGTGATATGTTGAAGACATGCGTAACTGTGTTCCTATCAACTGGTGCAGGTGGGTCCAGAAGGTACTCATGAAGTAAGAGTCTCTGTCACTAACTATGGCTCTCAGTAGTCTGTGAAGTCTATACACCTCCGCAAAGATTAGTTCGGCGACTTGTCTTGCGGTGTAATTAGTTCTGGCTGCCACCAAGTGCACCATAATGGTTAACAGGTCAATTATTACTACGATGGAATCATAAATCGCATCCCTGTCTCTGGATTCTGACAACGGGCCCACAAAATCCATTCCAATCACTTCCCAGGGTTGAGATGGGACGGAGAGAGGGTGCAGTAGTCCATAAGGCTTTTGATTGGAAGGTTTGCTCCTGTTGCACGTCATACATGTTGTACAGTACTCATGTACGTCGTGTGCCAGGGTTTTCCACCACACATGATCTTGGAGGTATAACAGCGTCTTCCGTGTCCTTAAATGAGCTAGCAGAGAATGAGCCTCTGCTATCAGAATTCTCGTAAGCTTCTTCCTCTTACAATGACTTCAGAGATACAGAGCAATCTTCCTCTGTCGGTCTTAATATATACAATTCCTTCTTCTGTGACTTCAAAGTTCTTATATGCCTTGGGTGCTTCCACTATCCTTTGTAGGAGCTTGTCGTCCTTGCTTTTTCCTCTCAGTTCAGCCATCAGGTCTAGTGGGTCTCACCCTCCTCTCAACAGTTCTTCCAGTAATACAGGGTTCATTTCTTCAGTTTGTTCTGCCAAGGCCTGCGACCGCCTTGCCAACTCATTGTCAGCACTTTGTTCCCTGTTTGGGGCCTCCTTCTGATTACCTGATGGGTTCCCATTTTCCGAATGTGTCGATGCATCACTCTTAGGTAAACTCTTCTTTTGCCTTGCTGGCAACTTTATTGTCAGTGTCTTGTCTGTTTTGTTCTGTCTACCTGTATCCTTGCCCTCCTTTCATTCTTGAGGTCCCTTCAGAACAAAACTTTGGGTAGTCCTGGCCATGAATTCAGCAGCAGTCTCTGGTTGCCCAGTCTCAGCCGGTTCTGGTTCCCGCCACCGAGGCAATCTCCAGGACTGCTCCTCATCAGCTACCTCAGGAAGGGCCGTGTTCTGCCCTTCCTCCCCAACAAGTACTGGCATTGAAATCATATGGGCATCCAGCCCGTCATTATCTATTACGTCGTGGTATGTATACTCGCTTCTAGCCCTCACCGTTCCCGGCTGCTCATTTGAATAAAGCCTCAACAGTGCATCTGAAAGTATGTTCTCCGATCCAGGTACATACTCTACGGTGTAGTCGAATTCAGTGATCTTCTCGAGCCACCAAGCCTGACGTCCAGACAGATTTTTCTGATTAAGCAGGTGAATCAACCCCTTCTGGTCTGTGTACCAACGGAACGTGACACCTTGCAGTATGTCCCGGTGCCGGAGCATTGTCTCTACTCCCGCCAACATCTCTATCTTGTGTACGGGATAGTTCTGTTGTGCGGAGTTCAATTTCGCCGAAAAGAAGGCAGCAACTTCTGCCATCTTCCAGTTTTCACCCTGGCTGACGACGCCTGCAATCCCGGTGACACATCCATCTGTCACCATGTTAACTGGCGGTGTGTTAGGTCTGTAGTTTAGTGGCTTCCGGTGGTGATCACGACAGGTGAGTGCAAGTCTTTTGATGTCCTCAAACGCCCTCTGATGGATATAGTCCCATCGAAATGGGACCATATCTTCTGTTATCGCATGAAGTGTACCCATGGGCACCCATATCCGGTCTATGTCGTCGGCCAGGTAACCCACCGTGCCCAGGAATCCACGAAGTAAGTCCCGATTGGTCAGTGTTTTCCATTTTATCAAGGCGTCTACCTTATTGGGATCCATTCGGATGCCCTCATTGCCTATCACATGACCCAGCAACTTCAGCTCTGTGCACAAGAATTGTAATTTATGCTCACTCAGATACAGTTTCTTGCGTTTCAGAATATCTAAGACCAGTTTCACATGTACGATGTGGTCTTCTAAAGAGTCTGAGTAAATAACAATGTTGTCTAGGTACACATCCATAAACTTGCCCAAGTAAGGCGTGAACAGATAGTTCATCAAGGCTTGGTAGGTCACGGGAGCATTGCAGTCTCCCTGCTGTATGACGTAGCTGACCATATTACCGTCTGAGGTAGTCATCGTAGTCCGATTTACATGGTCAGGATTAATTTGAATCTGCTCATACGCATCCTGACCATCTATGGTGGATCTAAACCTGGCTCGAGCCGCCCGTCTGAGAATTCCTTCCATGTCAGGGAGCGGGAAGGACAACTTATGTGTGTTTGCATTTCTCATGCATAGATCACTCATGATCCTTAATCTAGGCGGGTCCCCCAGCTTTCCCAGTTTTTTTAGGAACATCATGGGTACAGCATTGGACCCCATCGTTACTTTCCATTGGCCACTTCTGATATAAGCGGCTCTTTTTTCGTCCCATTGAGGCTTGAGCACCTCGGGACATCAGGAGGGTCTCCAGGGATATATCTTATTTTTGTCAATCAACAGGATGTCGTGGTTTATCACTCGCAATGGGGGTAGGGGAGTGTCATTAGCCGGACAACACAGAGGTTTTGCATAGGATCTCAGCTCATTCCAGACGCTTTCCAGGTATTCCTCCTCAATCAATACTGCTCTAGATGCCAATCGGGTTACTCCTGGCCCCTCCATCGGGCAAGGAGAGTCGCTTCCTATCACAACTTGGGGGGGGGGGGGGGGG
>QGOA01004607.1:0-24091 GCA_003313075.1 Termitomyces sp. MG16
GACCCTTAAGTTACTAACTTGGTCTCATCTTAGAACCTCCGGTTCACGACTCGACCCCCTCTAACCCCAGTTACCTCCAACCCAAAACCTCCAGACTCTAGTCCCCTATCCCAGGATTACCCCTGTCCTCGTCTTGAATCCCGGAGCCCTAGCCTCGGAGTTCCAGACACCCGAGTATTCGTAGGTCAAGTCCGCATCATAAGGGCGTTGCTTTCCCGGAAGGCCCCCGACTCAGCGGAACCTGACAGATACAGCCATTGATTGCTGCTCCTGCGCTAGACTCTCGTTTTACTAGAACGAAAAAATTGGTCTCTCTACTTCACGAAATCGAGGATGGTCTCAAAACTCTGCATTCAGATATCAAGGCTGTCAGGAACGCCCTGACTGGAGCCAGCGACATTAAGCTGGCAGGCAATATCAAGGAACTAGGCAACATCAAACAAGCTCTGGCAGAGGAATCAGCCAAGCTTCTTCCAATGGCAGTGTCAAAGATTCTGGCTGTGGTCAAAACTTACGAAACAGTACGGTCGTTGCGGGATACGGTCCACAGCCTTTTCGAAGTCACGATGCAGACATGGCAAGATGCCTTGGCGAGACGCATTGCTCAGAAGGATGCTTTAGCTGGGAGTAAGTTCGACACCGGTCAGTACCAGCAGATTTATGTGTTTCCTGATTATTGACGATTCCTCATAGGGGCACATTTCTTGCCCAGTCTTGTTGGAGTGGCGGCGTTTCTACAGGTGGTGATACTCATGGTTGCTGTTTGCCACATCACTCTCCACCTTCCTCGTCGAGGCACATACTGGTTATTCCAAATGTGCGAAAAGCTTTTGGACATTGTCATGGAAGCTCTCCCTCATGCGTTGACCGCTCTGGGTTTGCACTTTTACAAAACATTCCCTCATGACATTTGTGTTGCGATCAAGACTTTGCACCTGGAAGGGAAATCTGAGGTATATGCGGCCTGCCCAGCATGTCACTTGATTTACAGAGCAATCAAGAGCAAGAGTGGCGAAGACGATGGAAAGGATATATATGATGACATTCCGGTGTATCCAGAGCGTTGTAGTGCCAGGCGTCATGGCAAGAAGTGTAAGGAGCTGCTTGTTCGCCCAAAATCTGTTGGGCAACTGAATCTCACTATATATGTCCCCATATGGCCCTATGTTGTTTTCGACTTCAAAGATTGGTTTGCAGGTTTACTGTCCCGACACGGTTACAAGAAAAAGATGGACCAAGCTTGGGAGAAGATGCGTGCTTCCGAAGGTGGGAAAATAACAGATATCTTTCAGGGCTCTGCAATTCAGGAGTTCATGGGGCCCGATGGCAAAACTCACTTTAGTCTCTCTGGTGACATGAATGCTGGTCGTTATCTATTTTCGATCGGAGTGGATTTCTTCAATCCGCTGGGCAATAAGCAAGCTGGAAAGAAAATCTCTGTTGGAATGATTTCCGTTGCATGTCTTAATCTACCTATAGAAGAATGGCACAAGCCCGAGAATCTCTATGTTCAGCTGATTCCTAGTCTGCACGAGCCTTCCGTGGAGGTGGACAGTATCAACCCCTACCTGAAACCAATCATTGACGCCTTCCTTGCATTTTGGGAAGGTGTTTGGTTTAGCCAGACTGCAGACTATCTCTATGGGTGGTTGATTTTTTGTGCCATTATCCTCGTTGTCTGCAACCTCCTGATGGCGTGGAAAGTTGGAGGCTTTACTACAATCAACCACGAATTGTTCTGTTCCCAATGCAAATGCTGCAGGTCTTTTCATTCCTACAATAATTTTGAACACAACGTTTGGGTTTCGCGTATCGATGCTGACTGTAGGCGAAAGGCGGAGAAATACATATCTGCTCCCTCTACAGAAGCGGCCAAAAAATTGGTAGAAAAATATGGTATACAATGGACCGAACTTCTCAGGTTGCCCTATTACAAGCCATTGTCCTATCTCGTTGTCGATCCCATGCATAACTTGTTTCTCGGTCTCATCAAGGAGCATTTTTGGAGCATTCTTGGTTACAACCCCGAAGGTAAAAAGAGTAGACGGAAAGAAGTTGTTCCACATAAAGCATTAATTGTAAAGATACCATTCACTTTTGATAACCCTGAGCCACAGGTAAAATCGTCTATGAAAGCTGCGCAGTCACTCCTTCATTGGCTATCGGAACATATGGAATTCAGCGACAAGGATACTGCGTTTGAAAGTGCGGTGAAAAAATGGGCTAAAATTGCTTTACCGGCCTTGGTTTATGTCGCCAGAGGTCTTCAATGTGAAATGCAATCTGGCGTGAAGAGACTTAAAAGAGAGGAGTACTCACGAGCTATCAAACTTGGGCACGCGCTGACATTTTTCTTATTGAATGCAACTAACATCCTTTCACAGAGAATGAAACAAGTCGAAACCAACACATATATAGAACCTGGAAATGTGTTAACAGACGAAGAGATGCATAGCATCAGAGATGATATGGATTATATCGTAAAGACCTCCTGGGTAACTTCAGTTCCTCTTCTGTCAGGATTGAAACTAAAGGCCGATGAATGGTGCACACTCGGTTGCTTAAATTTGCCGATCTCCTTGGTTTGGAAATGGTCAGATACCAAACACGCGGAATTGCTGCATCTTACCATGCTACTCATGACCACAATTACCTTGGCAACCTCTCAAGTTACCAGTGAAGCACACTCCATACTATATATAAATCGCATGGTTGAATATTGGCAAGAACTCCAGAGAATATTTCCGTTCTATGAGTGTGTCCCTAATCACCACATGGCTTTTCACATTCCAGAGTTCATAAAGCTCTATGGTCCTGTCCATGGATGGTGGGCCTTCCCATTTGAACGCACGATCGGTCAGTTGCAATGGCTTTCAACCAATTATAAGAAATGTAAATCCTCTGCCTATTCTAGGTTGAGCTGATTCTGACTTGAGAAAACTAGATGAATATGAAGAAACGATACTTCGATCCTGGCATAAAGCTGCCAACTTGAGAGGCCTATTTTTCAAGGAAAGTTGTCTGCGGGTTGTTAAGGAGTGCCTCAAATTCTTTCAAGTTCTAGTTCAACCTCAAGCTCATGGCATACTTGCAACTGAGCATGATGACGCAGCTACCTTTCAGGATTTGGAAAATGAGGTCCAGTCTTTCGATGAGGATTTAGGCATCAAAGGGAAAACTGCTTCCATCTCCCTTGAAAGTATAGATGCAATCAAACGTGCTGACTTGCATGCACTCATCTGATCAGATGCAATCACACAATCTCAAGTTTGGCACCATGGTCTATCTTTCACAACTCAGATGAGGCACCATGGCAACAGCTCCATAACATTACATGGTACACCTGCTCCGTTTACCATTAAACAGATCATTGAGTTTCTCAAAGTGTCTCGAGAGAGTAGGCATTTACAAGGAGTCTGGATTGTCGGGGTACATCATCAGCCGTCTAATATCCCCCATGACCCGTACCAGGAGTATCCTGAGCTTGAAGCGAGCATCTGGAGCACTCGGACACATTCACAACTCAAAGCGGTGCCAGTCGCTGAGATTGAAGCCCATTGCGCAAGGTTCGAGTAGGATGAAATCATGGTAGTTGTTTCATTGAAACATGTACGTGTTAGCAATCTCTGTCATTTCGAAGCAGAGGTAATGGTTCATTAGTCTTGCAACGCTTGAAAAACTTCAAGAAAAAAATTTTGTTTGTGAAATGTGATATGACAAGGGGAACGTTGTGCAAGCATTGTTTTTTTTTTACACTTTTACTTATTTCCGAATTTTTCAAACGCGCGATTTGCAGTTACCCTGCTGCATTCCCTTCCTCTGCAAAGTGCAAAGCGTTAATTTCAATCAATATTTTCTAGTAGATGCAATACAACGTACGCAGATCTTCGATCAGGAAGAATTTGCACACGTCCGACCATTCCAACGCTGGATGCTTAATTTTGTCCTCACATATACATGCGCTGGTATGACAGAGTTAGTTGATTGTTGACTTTTTCTCCCGTATCTGGGATATACTTTTCTTTCTCAGTTAAAATGAAATGTATATATCCATCATAACCCCCCATGTCAATATCGGAGCTAAAATTTTTCCATGTTTTAAGTTTTGTTGAACACTTTTGGGCAGAAACGTGACCCGGTCACCAATCCTTGGGCACTCATGACGACGTATTGGCTCCCTTACTCACTGATACACACGTATTCTACATTAGTTGTGTCGTGCCATGGCTTATTTTGAGGACTATGATGAGTTTTCTGCTCCTCTCAAAGGGTTCGATGATGAGAAGCGTTAATGGAGGTCGATGGTCGGTCTTTATTACATTAAAACTTTACAGAGGTCTTGTCTGAAAAGTTCCATCACATAACGTGCTTGTTCTTCATGAGGACAAGTAGTATTATCCATTGTGTGGGCCCATTGTCGCTCCAGTCAAAGTGGAAATGGACGGTGGAAGAGAAAGATGCCAGAAACACGGCCTATCTGGATGTTGATGTGTTTGCAGTTAACGGTCGCCACAATGAGTCCATTATTCACTACGCTCTACAAGAGGGAGTAAAAATCACACTTGTCGTGAACAAAATCACATTAAGGTCACTATCTAGGAGATTAACCATCAGGTTAGTGTTGTGTGCACCATCGACCCAGACCAAGAAGTGCGGTTGAGCCCTGAAAATAGAAATGTTGCCTTTGCAAGCACAGATGAACTGTTGCTTTACACTTTGTTCCAGGGTTGAGCTTCAGCATCGGTTTTCGCTGTGATATTGGTGTTTAGATATCTGCGTCGAAAGAGAAATGGTTGACATATGATTGCCGCCAGTTAAATTTTAATTCATCATCATCATCATTGCCTTTGTGTTCGCCTGGGTGCCTCGTGGCCGTCATCCAAATTTTCTCAAAAAGAGAAACAGAAAGAAACTAGAATGGGTACCCTCTATCCGTCTTGCATTTCATGCCTGCAGATCGACCCAACAAGTCTTGTGCCCAGGATCTGTGCCTCTCTCTTCCCTGTAGTGCTGCTGCTTGAACTCGGAAAAAGAAGACGTTGATCATCCCTAAGGGGGAGCTTTTTTTCTCAGACGAAGAATCAGATTTCAAGGATGTCAAAAGTCAGACGGTATAATAGTTTCTCTTCTTCAACGCTCTTAACCTCATCATGAGCTCACAGGCAACCTTGCCAGAGGCCGGAACCAAGAACCATGACTCTCAGTATATCGACTGTTTCTCAGAAAGGACACAGCCCGGAAATGCTGTCAAAATGGAACGTTCTCGAGCAGCTAAGAAATTCGAGGAGGACAAAAATCAAGTAAGGTTCTTATTATCGGCATCCCTCTTCTTTTTGAGAAACAATCTCAGGAGATTTCTTGGCTAAATTCTCTGTTGAATTGTGCAAAGGAAGAAGTTTCGGTGCTCCAGAAGCAAAGAGATAAAGCTTTGCTCGTTTGTGTCTTCTTATAAACGAGATTTCATTGTAACTGTTGATCCGCCAGGATCACGACACTCTCAGAGCCCAATTTCTGAACAAGCAAAATCGACTCTCGGTGACCACGGATGAACTTACAGCTGTCACAGCTGAGAGGGATCGTCTGGCACCAGTATAATGTTGTATTTGATCCCTCACATTCTGCATTGAATAACAATCACCGTAGATTGTTTTGAAACTACGGGAGATTGCCATCTGTCCTATCTGCTATAAGCCAATCACAGGTCTATTACTGCAAGTCAAAACCATTATCTATTTTGTCATTTTGTTTACTTTACCGCGCAGTCTTTACTGCGGTCACACACTCTGTTCAGAATGTGGTCTCAAGTGGTGGGGTGAAAAGTTCTTCCAATCATGCCCAGTGTGTCAAGCCAGTTCGCCCCTTCCTGATCCTCTTCATATAAGGAATTTGGAAGAGGTATTTGCAATGGTGGAAACTTGATCTTGTATTATAGACGCATTAGAAAACCGAAAGCCATTAGAATATGATAATTCTTCTAGACTCTGAACATACAGAAATAAATTGTCTTTTTATCTTTTTCCTTTTGTATAGGTAGAGAGTAATGGATATCTATGTCGCTGAATTTAATGGCATGAGAATGAGAATGAATATTTTATTCCCAACTACGTTACATAAGAGATAAAGGCAATCAAGAGAAGTTGCTTAGTAATGTGGATGGGAGGAATCCCATGGGCATCATGTAAATCCAGTGTGTCTGACTCCTTGCGACCACACCACCACACGAGCTACCTCAAGTTCTGGGTTCACCCAAGCTTGTTCCTTTTCCTCGAGTTCTGGGTTCACCCAAACTCGTTTTTTCCCTCGAGGTTTGGGTTCACCAAGCTCGCCTGTTTTCTCCCCGAGCTCTCTGGTTCTCTACTTATCTTTCTCTCTGCTACTCTGCTTTTCTCACAGACTTCTCGCCAAAATTTTTTTCTGTCCATTAGCCCAATATTTGGCAAAGCAACTTTTGGTCATAGTATACAGCAGCCTCGTCGCCACGTGGGAGCAAGTCCTGTTGCTCTTGTACAAGTTCATTCACATGATAAATCCAACTTTGACAGCTTGGACACCACTTCCAGGGCACTGTCAATATTTCTGTGTCTCCTGTTCCCCAAATTGCAAGCCGCCAACTCTTTAATTGCCGATTGATCCAGCAAGTTCTTTCATTTGGGAAAGCCTGCGCATGAGACATTGATTTTCACATTGTCAATCACTTAGCAGAACAGGCGATGTTTCAAAGGGGGTGAGCGTGGTTTGAAGGCAATGAGCGTGCTGTTTGCAAGTTTGTAGTCAAAAGACAATCATATAACACCCTCAAACAAAGAATTGGAGTTTGGAATCTTGAGACGATTCGTCCTTTGAGCTCGCTTCGTCTTGCTCCGAATCATTGTCAACGCACGGAACGCACACTATGAGCAACTTGCAGCTTCCCTCTTGTATCAACACTGTATGCCCTTTCATTCTAACGTCTTGATGCATGCTCTAACGTTCCATCTCTTCTAGGTCACTGCCCTGCATAGTTCCGATTTTGCTCAGCCTGCCCATGGAGACGACATCAGAGGCGGTGCTCCCAATGATAACCAACATGACGAAGACGACGACAACTACCTGTTGAATACAGTCAGGAGACTTGAAGAAGAAGTGGAAGAGCTACGGGACCAGATGAATGGACTAGTTCCCAGGACATCCCCCTTCAAGGTCCCTCAGACACGTGTCAATCGCACTGACTATCACAATACCCGTATGCGCATCGTTAGAGAGGAGATGAAATTCGTTTTAGGTACTGAGAAAGATGTCAACTTCTTCAAGGTTGTCAATGAGCAGCCAGAGCTTCTCGCGTCTGTTGTCGACATAGCAAATTTTGCCACGGATGACACTGCTCCGGGACCAAACATTGACGAACCCCAAATCTGGATCCATTCCCCTCAGAATATATGGAATTTTGAACTTGCCAACCAGTTTGCAGCACATGTCATAGAAAAGTATCCCCATAGGAATCTGGATCCTACATGGGTTGCTCAACACTTCATCGCCTGTCTGGACACCCTGAGAAAGGCCTACGATAAACGGCGACCTTGAGAGAATAAGGATGCGGACAGTGCTGAAGTTCAGTTCAGCGAAGAATTTCAGAGAAGCTGCAAGGTTAAGCGTAGGAGGAGGAGACAGACAGAGGTATGTATCTCACATGAGTACAGATTCAAGTCGCTGATCATCTGGCAGCTGTATCACTCTCGGAAAGCCATTTGCAAAGAAATGATAGATGTTTTGGGCTGGGACATCTTGTTCCATATGATGGAGCTGCTCGGTGTGGATGGTCAAAGCTCAGACAAGTCTGATGGTGAGCCCTTCGTATCTTTATTTTGACGACGAAGGTTATACTCAATGGCAAGGTGAAACGTCTGGGCTCCCAGGTCTGGATCTCCTTGTCGAACGCCACACTCCATCTTCCAACCAAGAAAAATTGGCCCCGATGCTTAATAAGTCCCAGTCCAGTGCAACAAATACTGATTGGTTCCCAGATCAAAAGCCTCGGCACGCGGACCCTAATCCACAGACACTATGGTGGCTGATGACTTCTTATATCGTCCCGGAGCTTATGGATAGGTGAGCTATACCTTCCTCTCCCACGTGAAAAACATATTCAAGTCGAATATAGTTTGGTGCAGTGCTATTTATCGACTTCCTGCTATATTCTTCCTTTCCTCCACATGCCGACATTTCTTTCTGTGCGTTTGTTTAGTTGAAAACTTTGTTATTTCTACTGAGCGTCTACTAGGACTATGGTAATCCAGAAAAATGGGGTGAAGCAGGGTTCACATCATTCATTGTCACAGTTTGCTGCTTGGCCTCAAGACACATCGATGATCCCCGTGTCCGCACCAACCCCGCTGATGGCATCTCTTCTGGAACGCATTGGTTTGAATTATTTGGACGTCTTAGGAACCTTCCTATTGCAGACCGTCCTACCCTGTACAACATACAAGCCAATCTCATCGCTGCCGTATATGCTGTCGGTTTAGGGAAGCTTTTGAAAGCAGCTGCTCTCCTAGCAGAAGCTGTAACTATGTCCATCAACGCCGGTCTCCATCGCTGCGCAGATGATTATGATCTCTTTGACCCTATCGAAGATGAACTCAGGAAACGCACGTTCTGGTGCATTTATATCTGGGATAAGCAATTAAGCGCGCACTTCGGCCGACCGTCTTTACTGCATCTCAGAGACTGTGATGTGTCAGAGCCAGCACCTGTGGATGATGAATACATCACTCGAGAAGGCGTAGGGACACCTCCGCCTGGGACAGAGTGCAGGTTAGCTGCTTTTATATGTTCCCTGCGAATCATGGTTGTCTTGGAGTCTGTCCTCGACGTTCCTCCAGTCCGGAATTATGGTGACTCTTCGTCGTTCCTGCTACGTGCGACGCATGTCTTGTCAGGATCACGAAGATTCAGAGAATTGCGAGATGAGGAAGCATTGTTGGATGATATACACCATAGCATCCCTCTCTACTGGCAACATACCCCTGAGACACTGGCCAGTGAGGATATCATCCAGATCACACAAGCAGAGCGATTATACTGTGCCGAACATTTCATGCGGCTGTTGATTTACCGTCATAGGTTCTCAGAACTAATGGCAGAGAGAACCAGTGGAGGATCGGATGAATTGGCCGGTGAACAAGAGAAGGCAGTGCTTACTGCGGCACAGAAATAGGCTCTCCAGATTATCACGACACATCTACAGATCGCGAAGAAAGGCCTCGATAAAGTCCCCATTGGCAAATGCACCTCCAAGCATCATCTCGCCCTTCCTGCCCCCCCGGCCCATGGGCTGCTGCGTCAGGTAATCAAGAGAAAACGTCAGTATGGTACGCTTTGACTTAAGGAGCAGAGAGAGATATGAAACACACAGTATGTCATGAGGACGTGGGGAATGCGGACGATGTGGGGTGGAATGCCATGACGGGAAGGCACCTTGCTGGGGCGCTGGAGGGGCATTTTGGGACCAAGGGGCAGATGAGGAAGCTGTGGAGCGGGGTGCTGGGGATATTGGTGGACGGACAGCCATGGGTGGGAAGGATCCTGGGAGTGGTGGCAGGACGACGTGTGCCACAAAGGATGGCTCAGGTGGACTTGGTGGGTTGCCATGCATGTCGCTTCATTTGTCGTGGTCCTCGTTGTCCTCGCTGCAGACTTGGCCCCCATTGCTGCCAAGGGCCACGCTTTCAGCCATCTACTGCAACACCACGACCTTGCAGAATGTGTCCCCATTGCAGTCTCTGTCCCCGCCAATGCCACCAACGTCAACTGTTGCTGTTCCTGCAAGCCCAAGGTTTCTCCCACCAAACCCAGGCCCAAGCCCAAGCCCTCCCCCAGTGATCACGTCTCCAACTTGATCACTGACTATTCCAGACCTTTCCTATCTCGGAATGTAAACCGGCTCAGGGACTTCAGTAGGCGTAGGTCTGTGCTCGTTGCGTCGACACGGACAAAATATGGATCTAGAATGAGTATGTGATTGCTGATAGTTGGGTGTAGCAGGTGTGGCAGCGCACAAGAACACACATGACACCTGTTTGCTGGCACTTGCACATCTTTCATTCTTGCACCATGCACATGTTCTTACCAATTACCACCTTGCTTAGGCCCTTTTTGAGGAAGACTTGGCCAGATTTAGAGCAAGGAGAGACAGAGAAAGTGAGGCATGCTATCTACTTGCATTGGAAGGAAAGATTCAGCCAACTGCTGGGTTTGGTGAGCAATCTACCTCATAGCCTATCTCTCTTTTTGAACTTCCACCAGTCTGTAGCCACAATAGGGTTGGTACTATTGCTACCACCCTTTCACAAGTTTCAATTATCCACAGATTTTATCTTGGGGCAATGGCAATTCCTCAAGGGACCATTGCACAGTTTTTGCTACTCTTCTCCTTTTCCTGTGCGGTTTGTGTACTTATCTCGACCCTCCACCTGTCTGGGATGAACTATCCGCAATTTTCCGTGAGTTTTCTGCCTGCTATTTTGATTATTAATGTTAGTTCTGAAAATCAAGAAATACTATGGAAGCCCATTCGGAGTGACTATATTTATTCCGACGATTTTGACTTATGTAGCCTACGGTGCTTTGTTCTTTGCCATCCTTATCAATACCCTCTTTGGATAATCCCCCTTGCCCCTGTTCCTCGTTATTGGCATTTTGGTGGCTGACCCATGTATTAGCGAGACTGTCTACGTTCACAACCTATCAATTAAGTCCTTGTATCCCCATTCTTCTGGTATTGAAGTTTTTTCTCTTTTGCTGTTTTTATTTCCGATACCCATGCCCCCAACCCAGATATCTCCTCTCCCAACACAGCATACTCGTCCTGCCTCGGGTCTCACACGCACGATCCCCACAACCTCCAAGCGCTTTGCACCTGCCCCAAGCCCCGCAGTGCCCATTGTAGACCTCGGCACTGCAAGCGTCGAACACCGCACCAAGGGGGAGGATGTGTTGTGGGGATGCTGGGACAGGGTCTCGTGGTCTGATGCCCTGACAACACGCCTCCTGTTTGTCGCGTACCCATCTGTGCTGTGGATATGGGACACGACAAATCTGCAGAACGTCGAGTGAAGCTCAGTGTTGGTGTCAACACACGTTCTGGACGGGCGGACGTTTCAACTGCCATTGTCAATTCCTCGGGTCTGCTGCTACCTAGACGTTTCCAATCATCCTTCTTTGAAGTTGTCCAGAGGCACACACGAGACCACGGCGGGGAAATCTTGTATGACGCAGTCACGGAACTTTTCAAGAAATCATACGGCCTCCAGATCGACACCACTTCGAGCAAGATCGGTTTGGCGTCTCACAGGCTTGAACAATTGAGCAAGGATCGTCGACAGATTACTGGAGGATTCATTGTTTCCGGTGGGGTAGGAGGCTTTGTGAACAGGGAAGATACAGAGGATAGTGGGTGAATCGTGATGGGCGTGATGAAGGTTCTGGTATTGGGAGACAAGCACCTTCTTTTGTCATTACTATTGCATTTAATGTACAATATATTGTTGCCTATCGCTACATTAGCTGCACGCGAGTGTACCAGACCGATGAGGAAGAAGATCAGCGTGCGCTTGTCATGTGATCAGCACCACACTCATCGACGTGACAGTGTTTCTAATTGATCTTTCTTGAGAAACATTTAAAGAATTTCTAATTGGTCTTTTTTTAGAAATACATCATGTTTTTACAATTTATTTTTCTAAAACAACACAAAGAAAGTTTATTGAAAAACATTTGATAAAAAAATTACAAAGATAACTTTAGAAAAACCAAAAGATACATGTGCCATATTTTTCAAGAAACAGTCTAGAAACACAATTTGTGTTCCCCACGTATTTCTTGAGAAATAGAGAAAGAAAATTTTTAAAAATAGCTCAAGAAACACACAAAAAACACAATAAGTGTTTTTTTTACTATTTCTCAATTTATACTTTTAGTTTTTCAAGAGAAACACTTGTTGGAAGTCACATGACCTGTTTTTAACGGATGTTTCTCCAGAAATCTCCACCATGCCCCGAAGTGTGAGGTGATATGTGCAATAGAGAGTATCCGAGTTCAGTTGCTGTTTTCTCCATACACCAGACCATCGAGGTAAGGACAATCTAGTAAATACAAATGAATAAACCAATAATAATAGAAGACTGACGCAGCAAGACTATAGCGCACCGTATGCATCACAAGTAGATTTCTTGACGGTATATGACAGTCCATTCCAATAAAACAATTGGTCAGAAGAACTGGCTGTCATAGATTTGAAATAATTATATGCAGGCCCATTGCATATACATTTGCAAACCGCCATCGAAACTGAAGAGCTACCTAGCCCTTCGATCTTGCCTTGTATTTCTGACGCACAAGCAGCTCTCTTAAGCATGACAAGCCAAAAACACGGAGTAAATGGACTGGAATGCATCATAACCATTCAAAGTATCACTAGGCGTGCAAAAGGTATGACACAGAAAGTACCAGTACACAATTTTGTGGGCCCTCAAGCAGTTTTTGATAAATAATTCAAACGTGTGAACGTCTGTATTAAACGGGTAGTTCCAATTTATAAGAGCACTATGCAATTTGAAATAATTGCACAGCAAGAAAATAGACAGTGCGCCTTCCCAGATATCCCAATCCAGCACGTGCTGATACTCCCAGTCTACAAGAAATTAAATATTTTTTAAAAAATAAATAAAACAATAAACTAAAATTTAGAAGTCGACATCATATGCTTACCTAGGTCACCCTCAAAAAATGTCTTTGTATACCGGTAGTAATGCGCAAGCATGCAAACCAGTATAAAATGAGAAGCCATTCCGTGATCAGCATTTGCAAGTGTTTGACTACCCACAAAATGATGATATATCCCAATAACAGAATCAGCGAGAGTGGTCGCTAAATAATAAAGACCTCCAACACATATGGAAGGCACCGGTGTCATGACACAAAGTGGCACATTAGGGCACACAATACTACGGGATAAGTCATATATTCTATGCAGCAACATAAGGGCATCACTCACAAAACATCACCAGGTTCCAATACAACCACTTTGGTATCCCACAAGTCAGTGTTTGCCTTATGCATTACATATTTATTTATAAAAATAGATATGGTAGCAAAATTCTCAAAAGACCCAGACTTTAGTCGTGCAACGTACAGTAACTTGAAGCCTGTTTCCACCCGTAAGAAAGTACCATACCTGTTAGAACCAATGTGCTAGTAATGATGGGCAGATCCAGTTGATGCTATTGCCCACCGCATGTCAAATATTGGATAATTGTTGGAGGAGTCACAGTACAAGGATTGACCATTTACTTGTGACCATGCAAACCAATCACCAAACACAGATAAGACGGGAAATGGATTGCGTACTGCAGGCATATCAAGAGCGCTCAGAGCCTGTGGTTCTGCAGACAAAACAGCAGTGAACACATCAATGGGGGAACCTCTACACATACATTGAGTATCTAGCAATGTAAAATCTATCATATGTAAATATATGTAATGGAATGCAAGAACACACAAACAGTCATACCATGAATAGTGGTAACACTATATATGTTGCAGACAGAAGTCAGTGTTGCACCAGTAAATCCATTGTCTACATGGTTGATGCCTTTGATCAATACGGCAGCGTGGTTGGTCAGATATTTAGAAATGCTGGTATTAGGGGGGTCTATCAATTCATCCATAGAAGCAATCTTGATAAACGTTGGTCTAGTTGACCCTGTAACGACCAATTCATGGAGTGAGTAAAACCATTGCAAATCCTCTTTTAACTGTAGGGTGTTCAGCAGCAGTTATGGAAACAGATTACATTACTTACATAGAACTTGGGAGTAAACCAATATGCGCTGTTCATACTGTGAATTGCATACTCCACAGAACTTTCACCCATCACAAATACAATGTCATCTGATACATCGATATCAGAATTGTTGAACTCCAAGTCCTGATGTCATATGACATATAGTGAAATAACATAGTAATCACATATAACAGGTTACGTACAGTAACATCAAGAGTCAAATCAATGAGGACATGAGGAATGTGTTTGGTAGGCCGTTTCCTGTCAATACCGTCACCATGTGTACCTTCAACGGTTTTGGTGGTCTTGCACGCTTGTCTTTTCCTTTTGGGAGAAGGAATAGACAGCCATTTATTTGGTTTATCAGATCTTCATGACCGCACCCCCAATACATTACTTTTGGGAACCAAAACTGCAGGTTCTTCATTTAATGGAGTAATGAGGTTGTCAGAGGACAACAGATTGATGCCAGGGATATCGAGTACATTTTGATTATCATTGCTAGCATCACCTCTACCAAGTGCATCTCTTCTATCAATATTGACATTGGTGGGCCTGTCAGAAGGAGAATCATCCTGATTGTTGAGAGAATACGGAGGAGGAGACACAAAAGATGGACATCTGTCTGCCGCATCATGCCCACCAAGTTGTCCAGTTTTGTTTGTTGACTTGCTCATATTTTTACTGCCAGCATTGACATCGTCATTGAATGGATTGTCAGTAGTATCTCGTAAAGGTGACATATGTGTCCTATGAGTATTGCAAGAATCGTTATCGTCAATAGGTAGATAATACAGATCGCTACCAGCAGATCAAGAAGGATACATATCTTTATCACGAAGCCTGTTGTTATCAAACTCGTTATCATTATCAGATTCTGCTGAGTCGGGGGCTTTCCGGGAAAGCAATGCCCTTACAAGGCAGACTTGATCTATGGATACTTGGGTGTCTGGAACTCTGGGGCTAGAGCTCCGGGGTTCAAGACGTGGACAGGGGGTTCTTCTGGGGAAGGGGACTTGATCCAGGGGTTTTAGAATTAGAGGCTGAGAGCCGGGTAGGGGTCAAGTCAAGAACCGGGGGTTCTAAAACGAGACCAGATTAATAAAGTGTAAGTTGCAAAGTGCATACCAAACTCAGAGCATGCAGTTATTCAAGTGTGCCAGTCAGAGCGTACCAGTCAAGCAAAGAGCATGCAACAATTCAAGTTAATATCAAGACTAGTGAATACAATGGGAAGCTACGCTATAAGTACTATAGGCCAGGTCCAGGTCCCCGGAATTCTGGGGTGTCTGGGATAAGTTCCGGGAGGCATTGAGTAGTGGGAGGGGGACTGTATGCCAGGATCGCACATGTGGGGCGCAGGATCAATTGGTGTGGAGAGAGTCATGATGCGTGATGCATGATGGCCCGGAAGCAGGCACCGTGATCCGATTGTTGGTTGTGGTTTGATGGCGGTTGATCCCAGGGCCCATGATGTAGGTTGCCAGAGTGCCGGGTGATGGCAGCCTTTGATGTGTGTGATGGCGGTGTTGGTAGTCATGATGGCAGGGTGCATTTGTGGGGTCAGAGAGAGGGTCCTGGATGGGGTTCCAGGGGTGTCCCTGGGTGGACCTGGAGGGGAGGGGTCGTGACAATCATATGTAATTCCAGACGAATAGGAATCATTGGGCACAGGGATGTTGGTACCAGAAATGTTTCCAGTTGGTGAGGTCAGAAGTAAAGAATTGTCAGGAAAAGGTAAAACTTCAGAATATACCACCATATCGAGCTGATCAATTACATCGGATGGCAAAGATAAGATAACAGGGACATGCAAAGACCCATTCACAAGGTTCAGCCAATGAGGCACGGCATCCCTCACCACCCCCTCCAGATGTTGAAATGTGAATCTGAGTTCCTGTATGAGGTTTCTCCCCAGCAGAAAACAACACCTTCCACAACGCCTGATCCGCTTCCACTACAGCAGTAGGTCGTTCTAGCCTTCCTATGTGAGTCCATAACTACCACGTTAACAATACAATTAACTATCAATATGGCATGCGAAAGAACAATCACACCTTAAACACTGTTTCCTTCATGCCCACTTCATTATACTCACAAGGATTTAGTAACATGAGAGGTGATATGGCCAACGCGATATACAAAGAATTATGAAGAACAGTTGTGCGACCTTGAGGAGCTGAACTGTGAACTTGGCAAATATGTGCAAGCCCAGACTGGTCATTCTCCAACCTGTGGTATCAAAATCTAAGATATAAATACCAATTAAACTGAAAATTATTGTACACAGAAAATATCATACTCTCGATGGACTCAATGTCTGTAGGCAGAAATAAATTTCCCTGATAGGAGCACCAATATTTTCAGCATTAACAACACACACACAATATAGATATTAACGTACCTTAAGAAGACATCCCAAATGCAGGGCTGCAGAGGTCAAGTTGATGAGTATAGTGACAACATTTTTTTTCCCAACCCAATATGCTGAGCGAGACTTGAGTACAAATGAATCAAGGGGCTGCCTTCTGACGAATAACACATAGAAGAGTCAAATTGTTTATCTCTATACGCCTTGGATTGAAGTGCACGTATATGAGAGTTTAGGGTGTTCTGGGATCTCTCCAGTAGAGCAGGAATATTATTAAGGCTTCCCATAGGCTAGATAATACATAAAATATTGTACTTGACCAATTAATAAAAGCCAATAGAAACAATGACACGTACCACTTTGTAGTTGTCAACTACGGGACCAGATGAAGAGGGTCTCTGAATAGCCCCCCTGTTCATCATTTCAAATACGTCCAAAACATGATAAGCCATGAAAATCTGAAATTGAGCATCTGTCAGGATCTTTTCAGGTATCATGAGCACATCATCTTCCACTATAAAAGCGCAAAACAGAAAAGCGGGCAGGAGAAAATGTAGCTTCCTCTGTAATTATCCAGCTAACAAGTTGCTACAAAATGACAACAGCATGCACTTATTGTATCATCAACAACAAATGAGTCGACAACATTTACTCATGTGGATTGCCATGTCTCATCCATAGCGGGTAGCAAGATCTCCGTCCAATAGCAGTGCATCAGTGAACCAGAAACAGGACACGAAAGCCTTGTTTGATAAGCGAGGATGAGGGGAAGTCACAGACATATAACAAGAATATCAGAAAGTATGTGTGTATGTGGAGAGGGCAGGAGGGAGGTCAAGATGGAGGTTTGGGGGTATTAACGCACCACACATATATATATGTATAAAATAAAAAATCAACCTTTTCAGTAAATAAAAATATATATGTAATAGCGGCCCATATTTAGATTGACATTGGATTAACTATGGACAAATTTGAACAACAAGGATTAGTCATACAAAACAGATAACACAACCTTCAGCAAGTAAAACCGTCAAACAGTAAATACGTGCTATAATATCAGTAAATATGAAGGTCATACCGACTTAGTTTTATCCGTCTACAACACTCTTACATGAGACCACTGGCACATTGAAAATAACATCAATTTGTTACATCACACCATATTTTGTGGTCAATCATAGTGATGTAAGTAGAAACAGTACGACATAGTTCAACAAAGCAAGAAAAACCAAGGCGTCAGAATGTGGCAAACAACAATATCAACATTATACCGACAAGCACAGAAAACTAAAGAAACTATAGCGCCAGTGATCAGATTGCTTCTTTATTTTTACCTTTCCCCTTGGGTAGCCCAGCAGAACAAGCTGGCTTAGAGGTAGCACCCTGATTTGTGGTCAATCTACCAACACCAGATCGGGGAGAAGCAGTCAATTACAGACGTCTTGGAGCTGGCACTACGGTGTCTGGAGGATATACCACTCACAGAACCAGAAGAAGAAATATCTTTCAACCCTCCCGGAGCGCCATATTCAGGCCCTTCAAGACCACCAGGTCTCATCAGGGATGCCATGTGCCTGGTGCCTGCACCACCAACCACAACAAGATCAGGAGTGTGAAGAACCATGACAAACTTGATGTTAGTTAAAAGGAAACTATAAATAAATAAATAAATAACCAATAAAAATGTCATAATAAATGGTCAGCATACACTGAAGAGGAACCTTCAAACCATCCAGCTGTGTAACCCACGGCAACAATGGACCCCTTGGGAACATTGGATGTGTTACCATTGTATGAGCGCCAACTAGCAATAGCATTGAAGTCAGCAGCCAAAAAACAAAAGGCAGGTCCAGTTTCTGAATGACCGTCGTATACAGGAACTAGAAATAAATAAATAAATAATTCGACAAATAATGACATAGAAGACACACCTGTTGATTCATAATTTATTACCGCCTCCATGGAATTCTTGGACTTCGGAGTCAGTATGATAGGAGCAGATTTGACAGAAAACATAGAATCTGAAAGAGCAGGCACTAAGTAGCCACCCACTACAAAGTGACATCAACATGAAGGTATGCTACACGCAAGTTGAAAATTTACAGTTTTTGAAAGACACACTCTTTCCTTTGCCTCTGATTACAAAGGCCATCCCATAACTTGAGTAAGAATCCATGGGATCAGAATGCAAACCCAACACGTTTCCAACATTGGCCATAGAACATAAGAATTCTTGCCGGAATGGCATAATCATCAATCGTTTCTGTTTATAAAGGGAAGAGTAACTGCCGACTTCTATGCCGGAATCGAAGAGATAAGAAGCAGACATGACACCAAACATGACATCGATGCAAAAGACATTACCCCCATGATTTAAAGCAAGGCAACAAGATTTGGCAGTAAGATTATCAGGATGTATGCAAGCTGAATGCACATATAAGCCATGTTCAACCCACAATAGGCCTCAAATCAAAGATCTATACACGTGTGTAACAATGATGCACATGAACAAGACAAAATAAGCACTTACTCTGCATTTTCCCTGGACATCTTCGATGTCATGGCCGATATATGTGCAAATTGCGCTGATCCATCACTGATTTGTTTATCATATCCATACAGTATGATATTGAATATGCAACTGTGCAAAAAAGATGTCAATATATGGTAACAGAATGGTACATATTGTGATGCAGATACTATAAACAGATATATGGAAGATAAGGAAGCATAGTATATGTAGCGGAGAACATAGGATCCTGTACATCTGGCTGCATAACCGGAGGATTAGTAACCATAACAGTTGGGTCAGTAGCACCGTCAAATCTAACCAAAAAAAAATATCAGAATACAGAAATCAATCAAGCAAATAATAAAATACTACTCTTCAATATCATAGTGTTCACCAGCACCAACATTGACAGGATCATCATGTTTAGTAGCGACACCATGTACAGACGTACTGGCATCTTCCATAACACAACAATCTTCATTATCACCAGCACACTCTTGCTCATCGGCAGAGGCAGCAAACACTAATAATTCATCATCAGAATTGACACATGCAATCGGTGCACTGTCTGAGAAAACTAAGTCTCCCGTATCAGCTTCATCATCAGGTAATTCCAATGACCCAAAGCTGCTCCCATTGACTTCATTGTTGGATGCGTCTTTATCAACAACAGGTTTACTAGTGGCATAGAATTTGTTATCCAATGAATAGGCAGGCAGTTTACAAACACAAGATATACCGATACTACAAATAAAAATAAAAATAAAAGACACAATGCATGAGTAGTATTTACAATAAATTTAGAAATAAAATACTGACATTTCTGGCAAGGCATGTCTAAATAAACAGTATGCAGTCAAATGAAGGTCAAGAACATAACATTAGTACGCACATAACCAGGAACTCAATGCTTAAAGGGCCACCAGCCCTCTTCTTCTTTGGCAAAGGCATACAGGGAGTACTATCACTACAAATATGAAATCAACATGATATACAAGGATGTACACATCACGGGTGACACTAATTTTGCGCTTGACTGAAGAGGAAGATGCAGAATTGGCATTGACAAGTGAGTTGCTGGCTAACACAGCTGCAAATATACTGATAACACATGTCAAGGTCGTACATACAAACAATTACATAATGCACACATTCAATTGGTCTGCATTCCTTAGTCAAATATATCAGTATAATAATGAGATATAGGTAGGTAGATAGAAATTTACAAAGCCTGCAGCTGTTCATACAAAGGACACATCATATCTTCTGGTTTATCTGTGGATTTCTTCGACTTCTTGTGTGGGGGCATGGTAGTACCAAGTATAACGATGTAGAAACAAATATAATGAGAGATAGATAGAGCAGAAAAGTGAGGATAAGGAAGCCTGCAGCATGCAGGTTTTATGGTATTCCAGCAGACTAATGGACACATAAACATCAAAAGCAACAATGGTCAAATAACCCAAATATATTAGTATGAGTACCCATGGTTGCATGATAAACTGAATATACAAGCCAAATATAGGAGAAAAATATTTAAAACAGATAGAAATAAAAATAAAAATAAAAATAACACGGAGTTAATGATGGGTTAGAAGCTTTGAGCCAGCCATTCAGAAAATGGATAAAGAACCATTAATACACGCTTAGATGAATAAATTAATACAAATTGAACGACAACACCTGTGTAAGAAACTATGACTTCACACAAGCTCTATATGCGCCAGACCGGCAAGTCTGGACATAGAAAAGCAAAAAAGCAGAAACATCCAGATAATATGAGAAATGTAGCCATAACGGTGTAAGAAGTAAGGAATACCAATAGGCAAGCCAAAATGTCAATTTGAATTAGCCTTGTTCAATCCTGCAGTAATAACAGAGTAATATGTAGGTAATATGTGGGCAAACCAATCAGTCAGTTTGAATTGACCTATTTCAATCCTAAAAGATGTTAGAAGCAAAGTAACCTACTCAGTATCCAGGGAACAGACAATTTATAAGCCAAAATCAAATAAAATGATATATCGGGATAAGAAATATATCAATGTGGAAATGCACATGCTTTGAAATAAAAGGAAAAGAATGCAGTCCTGTGAGATGGGAGAATCTATGGGAAAGAAGTTGCCTGTGAGACAGTTGGAGGTTTAGCAGATAAAGAGATACAATAAATCAGGTCAGTCTTATTGTTTCCAAACACATTGAATAGGAGAGATAAAATATATCTGAATAGCTGAGAAGCCAGACAGGCAGTCAACCCATAAATGTTGCCTGCATCAGCCTGATGCAATGCAACATGAGAATAAGAAGCCATATATATAGTTGATCCTGAAAAGTTGCTTATAATAGACAGCTGCCATACAACACGAGATAGTATCAGCTCACCAGACATTCTGTAGCCTATCTTATCATCACATACACATATACAAGAAATGGACAACGAGTACGACAAAAGCAATGCAAGTCCATACCGAATGAAGCTTTTTAGAATTATAAAAAAATATTTAAATGAACATTGACATAGGAAGTACCTTGGAACAACATGTTGAGTATGACGAGCACCAGGGGGAAGCATGACTTCATGACATTATTCAAGTGAAATGAAAATATATATGTATTGTGTCCACACATAGAGTTAATGTCTTGTGAAGAACTCAGAATGGAAAAATATGGTAGTAGTCCAGCAATACGAGAGCCCAAAAATATGGAGACTACTATTAGCAGATGAGGATGGCAAGATGACAAATGAGGAAGCAATATTCACTGTGTACAGTGCAATATCAGATGTAGATTTGCCCCCATTTAAGATAGGAGAATCTATAAGATGAGCATTCAACAACGCTACACATATTGAAGATGGCTGATAGGTATATAGTGAATTCAACTGGAAGTGTAAATACCTCAAACAGTCAATAAAACTAGATGGGCTTGGCACACAGCAGTTTGACAATGCTGTAGCTGTGGCAAAAACAGTATACAAAGTATTTAAGTTCACATTCTGTTCGAAAAGGATACTGACCCCAATGGATTACTTGAAAAAATTGCATGAGGGGAGTTTAAGAGGACATCAGACAATGTTGTCGAGTACACACAAGCAAGGATAACACTCAACAGAGACAAAAGGTAAGAATATATGGACAACGACCATACAACATAGATGCTCACACAAATCAAAGGTTCAAGAGGATCAAACTGCAGACCTTCCAACTCAGCAATATAGTTGCAGCCCAGGCTTCCTTTGCAGACATTCCATTGAGGGGAGGGAAGTATAAGATGTTAACAGTTTTGAGATCGATAACACTGCTGGACAAAACATTTGCACTAGTGAGTGGCTATATACACAATAAATATATTACTCTCACACTAACAATTACTAAGAAGAGGAAGAGGCGACTACTCAAATGCAAAGACTACAAGCCGGTGAAAAGAAAACTCCTAACATATGAAGACAATGGAGAAAACCAACAGAGGGCTGGCAAGGTGGTCAGTACCAGCATTTTTAAGAAACAAATGTTGAATTACTGTAACCGGAGTTACGGGTTAGAACTATCTTGTGTGTATCACACAAGTGCTAAATCAGACCGCAGTATTGGATTGACTAGTACTTAGAGTGAAAACAAGATGTTGTCTTACGTAATACTCTACTAATTGATTATAGCGTCGTTGACGCTGATGATAATACGGATGACTCCGTTACATACCCCCCAATGAGACCGAATACTCGGTCTTGAGAAAGGGAGGTAGAGCGAGATGAAAGATGCATGGTAGTGCAGCAACGGATGAATGCACGCGTATGGCGTGGCTGCAAGGTGTTAGCACTCATGCGCACTGGAGATGTGTTGGCCGGACACAATAGAAAGCAGTCCTTATCAGACACGGGCGCAGGGGCGCCAGCAGTAGATAGCCAATGGTGTGTATATAAAAAATATAAAAAACAAAAAAGGATGACCCCTCCTCTGGGTCTGCTGTATCTACACGCGACTCTATAGTGCGTATCAGCTGAAATGGCTCGAGTTAAATACTCAGAGGTACATACACAATAATGTATACAAGGGTCTAGGACCTGGATGACGATGCTCCCGTGACAGCGCCCGTCTCAGTCACCATTGCCTCCTCCTCCAGTGCGACGTTAATCGCGGGAGGGGGAGGCGCCGATTCCGTCCTCGGTGGGGTTATAGGCCCCTCGACTGCAGGCGTGTCTACCACCATAGGCTCTGTTAGTGCGACGTTAATCGCTGAAGCGGTGGTGGTAAGCGTACCCTGCTCTGCCATGCGTGACAGGAGATTGACCTGGCCTGGGTCCATGTCTGCTGCTGGCAGGTCATGCGCTGCCGAGTGTTTTAGGAGGTTGACCCGATTCGGGTCCATGCCAATCAAGTAATAGAGGCCGCTGGCCTCAGGGTTTTCTGGAAGCTTGCTCTCCTTGTGGTGCTTGAACATCAGACGATAGTGATTGTCTTCAGTCATCTCCCGCCATCCATCCCATTGCGGGATTGCGGCGGGGGTGCCATACTTGGAGAGGCGCTCCATGCGCTTGTCATCGACCTGCTTAAAGATGTCCATAGACATCGTGGGGGAATGGAACTGCTGTTCCAGGAAGACTACGCTGTACGTGTACGTGTGGTCCACCCATTCCAGCGGAATCCGGTTGTGTAAAAGGACGCGTAACGCGTCATCGTCGGAGAAGTTCCGTGCATGGTCATCGGGCACGTGAACTTGGTGAATTTTGAGCTGCGGCCCATGTTGGGGCTCAAATGGCTGCTCGGGGAACATGGCATCATACGAGGCAATTGCCTCTCGATAAAGCCCTGGACAGGCCACGACGAGGGTCATGCACCGTACGATCACCGGCTTGGCTGCGCTGTTAGCGCACAATGCTCAACATAAGGCGAACCCAAAGAGGGTCCGCCAGTGCATGCGATAGGCATGATCCACGGCGATACCTTGATAGGTATTTTCCAACCCAGGTCGGCCAAAGACCAGCGTGTACTGCGCCAGTTGGTCAAGGTCGAACGGGGTGGCTGGATCCTGAGCGCGCATTACACGCAACGCCGTGGTGCCATCGTCTTTCGTGCGCAAAAAGCGCCCCAGAATGTGTTGTCGCTCAACAAGAGCGAGGTCGTCAGGGCCCTGCATCGGGTTGACGAGTTCTTGATACCTAGGCTCCTTCATCAGGAGCTGCATGGTTCGATCATGCAGAGCCTCCACTGTTCGCTGCACGAACATCTGAAGCTCTGTGATCAACATATACGTGACAATTCTGTCGCGACGCGGGACGTGTGCATTGGCGTAATACTTATAGAGCCGGTCCAGAGTGCGGGGAAGACCGCGTGGGGCGTGCTTATACACAATCGTGCCCGGAATGTGGGCAGGATGGCCAGAGGAATAT
>QGOA01004617.1:0-14053 GCA_003313075.1 Termitomyces sp. MG16
TATAAAAGCTAGCTACTTGCCATGTATATAACAACGAATCGTAACCTCTTGAGCACCCAGTTACACTTAGCGTTCAAATCGCGCTAGCATTGCCTGACTTTGTCACCAAGTTCGGCGCTAGCCTTGTCTATCTCGTCTACGTCGTTTACGGTGCCACCTACAGGCACACTACGCTGCGCTATTCGTTTATTTCTCTATAACTTCTCCTAAACTACGCCGCTTACCACTTGCTAGGTAGCACCTGAGGCGCTATCATCTAGCGCATTGCCCTAACACCTCTGCTTGAGCACACCGGGACCCTGCTGGGACTCCTCACAAACCCGTATGCCAGGCGCTGGAGACGGCATTGTACTGCGTATACGTCCAGCACACCCAACCACAGTTGGCGTCATCAACACCCTGCGCCCACCTTCGAGCTGCACATACTGCAGCCGTGAGTGGGAGTGACGGAGACGTATCTGCTGAGTCTGAGGCAGAGCACCCCACAAATGACCAGGAGCCCCCAGAGGAGGCATTGGGCACCAAGCCCGAGAGTGTGGTCGTGGAGGGGAAGGAGTACGTTACAGTTGACGTATATGACGATGTCTACAACAATGAGTACTACAGTCACAACAGCGACTCCGAGTGCCTAGCGGCGATGACGGATTGGCCATCCACAAATGATCCCGAAAAGAATAACGTGGTTTGGATGAAGAAGGTGACTCTTCGTCGTGCAGAGAGCACTTTGCAGCACCCTACATTGAAATGGGCAGACAAGGAGTGCCTGGTCTTGTATGTGGACGTAGACGGCCACAAGGCATGGACTCTATGGGACTCTGGGAGTACTACATCGGGCATAACGCCCCAGTTCGCCTATGTGTACGGAATATCCGTGCAGGAGTTGGATACATCATTGGCATTACAGCTGGGCACCGTAGGGAGCCGAGCCATGGTGCAGTATAGGACAAATGTGACTGTTCAAACGCTGGGCTCATGTAGCCGGGAATATATGGATGTAGCAAACTTTGATCACTACGATATGATACTGGGAACGCCATTCATGCAGCGTAACAAAGTCATATTAGACTTTGACCACTGTCAGGTACTAGTGAATGGGAAAGTGATCCCAGCCAAACGAGCTACAGCAGACAACACTGATAATCGTCTGCAATATCATCGCACTACGGAGAAATGCAAGGAGTCTCCATGACTTGGCCGGCGCAGAGTGCCGGCGGTGGAGGATGTGGAGGAGGAAGTGCAGGCTATGCCTGGACTAAGCGCAGACCACAACGTGGTGATGATGAGCGAGGAGGAGTATCAAGCCTCCAAGAGGAGCGACGAGCAAAGAATCGCTCCTGATATTCGAGGCACAAAGCCTCCAGACAAGCACCATCAAAAGGCGAGACAACAGGAGGACTCAGTGGATGTATGCCCACCTACGTCCTCACGAGTCAAGTTGGAAGACTTGAGAGACAGCATCTGAGAGGCGGAAGCCTCAGGAGAGGGGGACACATGGTCCCTATGGGAGCGACCAGCACCCCTGCCGGAGTATGACTGGGCATACGACCCCCGAATGCCGCAAGAGTGGAACGAGCTGGTGGCAGCCACGTGTGCGCAAAATGCGCACCAGAGATGGATGACTGTTAAACCAGCATATTGCCAGCCAGCCTCGGACGAGGTGTCCATAGTGTACTCACTTGTATGTGAGGGAAAAAGCCTTGTGGCTTATAAGGCAGCGGCAGCGGGTGTTCCGCTGAGACTACATATATCTGATGACAGTGTCAATCGTGTGCTCGCAATGCACGAGCAATATGCACTGCCACCTCAGCCACCCTCAGAGATGGTGGAAGTACTTCCCCCGGTACATATGAAGGGGAAGCAGAAGGCGACAAGCCTTCGTGAGGAAGATATACCTTGGTTGTGTTAGCAATGGCAAGAAGAATTTGCCGACATGGTCAATGGGATCAAGGAGGAGCTCCCGCCATGGCGGGAGGTGAACCATGAGATCAATCTCATAGATGAGAGCAAGCAGTATAAGTACCACTTGCCACGCTGCCCATGTGCACTCCAGGAGCAACTATGTGATAAAACTAATTGCTATTTAAATGCTCAATGGTGGTCTCCATGCATCACTGCCCAAGCTGCACCATTATTGTGCATCCCGAAGAAGGATGGATCCCTTCAAACAGCTCTTGATGCGCGTCAGCGCAATGACAACACTATAAAGGATGTAACTCCTTTACCAGATCAGGAGGTGATCCGGGAAGACATGGCTCGGGCGAAGTATCGCTCGAAGATTGACCTTACTGATGTTTACAAGCAGGTGCGCATTTGCACTGAGGATGTACCCAAGACCGTATTTGCATCAATCATGGGCACGTTTATGAGCAACATAATGCAGATTGGAGACTGTAATGCTCCTGCAACCTTCCAGAGGCTAATGACCTCTATTTTTCGAGACGTAATAGGACGTTTCATGCACGTCTACTTAGATGATATATTCATCTACTCGGATTCTATGGAGGAGCATGAGCAGCACCTCAGAGTCGTATTCAAACAACTACACAAGTACAAGCTGTACTTGAAGTGGAAGAAATGTGAGCTTTACGCTCAGAGTATAGACTGCCTAGGGCATGTCATAGATGAGCAGGGTATCCACCCCGATCAGGACAAGCTTGATCGCATTTGGGAGTGGTGCACGCCCCGAAACTACAATGACATCCAACAATTCGTTGGCCTTGTCAACTACATATCGAGCTTCTTGCCCGATGTCACAGCCTATACTGGGCCACTTATGGCCATGATGCAGAACAGGTCACTGTTCAATTAGAGGCTGTTGCACCAGCAGTGCTTTGAGATGGTCAAATGGATCTGTATGAAGACTCTGGTGATTCGACCAATCGACCCTAGATGGGACGAGCCGATATGGCTCATTTGCAACGCGTCCAAGACAGGCGTCGGAGCCATGTATGGTCAGGGAAGCAGCTGGCAGACGTGCTGCCCAGCAGGGTTCATGTCGAAGAAGTTCACGATGGCCCAGCAAAACTATGCGGTGCATGAGCTGGAGACTCTCGCCATACTCGAGGCCCTCCTCAAGTGGGAGGATAAGCTGATGGGATATCCCATCCACATCATAACAGACCACAAGGCCCTTGAGTTCTTCAAAACTCAGGTGAACTTGTCGCCATGTCAGCGACATTGGATAGACTACATGTCAAGATACCAGTTCGACATCACCTATGTTAAAGGTGAACTCAACAAAGTGGCAGACTGCTTGTCATGCTACTTTGAGAGTGATGTAGTTGGGGAGGCTCACGAGCCTCATGAGTATGTGCAGGCAGACTGCTGCATAGACCCTGATGGAAAGGATTTACCTCTCCACCAATACCAGGAGCTCAGGGAGCATGTCCTGGAAGTACACGCTATGCGTGATGATGAATGGAGGCGAAGCACTCACCTCAGAGAGCAGCGTGAAGAGCGGGATGTAGCCACCCAGTTGCTCAAGGAGCATGAAGTCGTGGATCCAGTGTCAACTGGGGAGCACGAGCACCCCAATATACCCGTTATGCTGGCGGAGATGCTCGAAGGCGAATTGCCTTCAGCCCAGCCCCCTAGCCTGGTCAGCAACGACTTCCGGAAGGAAGTGGTGCAGGACTATGGTGATGATTCTCTTTTCGCCGAGATAATCACCAATCCTGACGACCATCCTCAGTTCAGGCATGAGCCTGGTGGACTCATCACAATGGAGAACCGTCAAGGGGTGGCAGTGGTCTGCCTCCCCCATATGTGAACCATTGTTACGCGGGTCTTGGACCAGGCCCATGCACTGGTGGGGCACTTTGGTGCCGCCAGGACATTGGGCTACATCCAGAGATGGTATTGGTGGCCACGTATGGCCCAAGAAGTGACTAGGTTCTGCGCCTCATGCGCAGCATGTCAGAGGGCAAAGTTGCCCCCTGGATCCCCTCTCGGGAAGCTACACCAGCTACCCGTACCGGTGAAACCTTGAGATTCCATTGGAATGGACTTTGTAGGTCCCTTTTCTGAGTCCAGAGGGTTTGATTACCTCTGGGTGGTAATATGCCGCATGACGAGCATGGTGCACCTCATACCGGTGCAAACTACGCTGATGGCTAAGGAGCTGTCATAGATCTACCTTAGGGAGATTGTTAGGCTGCATGGGCTGCCTAGCACCATTGTGAGTGACCGTGACTTGAAGTTCACGTCTCAATGGTGGAGGGAACTCCACAAACTGCTAGGAGCACAACTCCTCATGTCGACGTCCTTCCATCCTCAAATGGATGGGCAAACAGAGCGGGCTAACTGCAGTATAGGCCAGATTCTAAGGGCAGTTGTTCACCCTGACCAATGAGACTGGGTGGACTGGTGTCCACTCACTGAGTTCATGATTAACGCGAGTATCTCAGATACGACAGGGTATGCGCCCTTTGAGCTCAACAGAGGGTACTTGCCCTCCATGCTGTACGAAGTTCGTGCTGATACGGTGGCTCACCGAGGAGTTGTCGAGTTTGCCAGACAGGCCCTGGAGAACCTTGCGGCGGCACATGATGCCATCATAGAGGCACGAGTCTTTCAGGTGAAAAACGCCAATCACCGTAGGTGAGCAGAACCGCCAATAGCAGTAGGAGCGTTGGTTTACCTATCAATGCGTAACCTGAGACTCCCAAAGGGTCAGGCAAGTAAACTCTGCCTGAAATGGGTAGGCCCATACCGTGTTCTAGACGCAGAGCCAAGTACCTCCAACTACGTGTTGGAGCTGCCTCTGGCATTGCAGGAACGACGCATTGTTCCAAAGTTTCACATGTTGCTGTTGCAACCATACAGCACGTCTGACAATGCACTATTCCCTAACAGGGCAACCCCGGGCCCCTATGATTTTGGGGCTTGAGACAATGATGAATGGTTCGTCGAGTGCATCATTGGGCACTGGTGGACTGAGCATAACATGCTCGAGTTTGAAGTACGCTGGTCCCTCGGGGACACAACATGGGAGCCACACTCTCATTGCTCCAAGTTGGTGGCACTTGACCGTTATTTGGAGTTGAAGGGCGTTAAGCGCCCACATCAATTAAGTAAGCGTGCCAGCACTTAATTTGATCGGCAGTGCCGATCGCGGCTTGGCTGAGTTGGTCAGCAGCTGTGGCTGAAACACGTCTTAAAAGGCGAAATTTCTTTTTCGCTTTTTTCCCTCAACCATGGACAACATGCCCGTGGATCAGACTGAGCAGCAGCAGCAGCAGCAACAGCAGCATCACATTGAGTTTGCGCCGTCGGTCTTACTGTTGGCTGAAGGGGGAGGGCAGATGGCTCCCCCGCTGACCCAAAATGCGCCCCAGTGGGGACAATCACAACAAGCTGTGGGCTTCCCACAGCAGCAGCAACCACCAGCGGCAGGCTACCTGCTGCAGCAGCTGGTGATCAGTGGCTATCTGCCACTCCAACTCATGCAGAGCAACTTCATGCTCCAGAATGCACCTGTGGGTGGCTATCAGCCCCAACAACCAGTAGCGGGTGCTTATGTGCCACATCACACAGAGGGCCAATCCCAGCAACAGGCCTACAGGGGGCTAGTCAGCCCCCAAGCAGCGCCAGGATGGGGGCAGTTTGCCCCCACTATGGCAAGAGGGGCTATGGGCGCACATCTTTTGCCCCAGTTTACCACCCTGGCACACTACCCTGGCATGGGTGGTGTGCCTGTAATGATGCTGTACCCCCCAAGCTGCTTGGATGGGGGCTTGGGGCGCAATGCCCCAGTACAGCAACTTGCATGAGGCGCCAGCCAAGGGAGGCTGTGTAAGGGCAACCTCCGGAGGTTGTGGCTAATCACGCAACTGGCAGAGGGAAATCCAAAGTATATTAGAGCCAGTAACGACAGTACAATCAATAACTAATCACCTGGCAGAGGGAAATCCAAAGAGAACAAGTCTAAAGATTCCTCTGCCAGTGCGGCACATCAGTACGGGAGTGGAAGGGCATGGGAGCGACTGTACAGTATCCAACGGCTAGCTCTGAGAGGCCGGGAGAACTCCGGGGCGTGGGAAATGCTCCGGAGTTCTCTGGAACTCCGGAAAAGGAAATTGTGACCAGACAAGAGTGAGGAGTCCCCTGACATCACCCCCCCTTCTAGGGTGCGGCATCTCGACGTGCTGGGTAGAAGAACTCGCGGATGGCCTGATCTGCTAGAGAAAGGGGGTAAACTCCCCATATGGTTCACAGGGCATCAGGGTGCCAGCAGTGGAAGTCCTGGGTGAGAGCCGGGGCGTGGACGTCTTCAGATGGCTCCTAGGAGATGTCTTCGATACCATAGCCCTTCCACTTCACCTTGTACTGTAGCTTCCCATGGAATAGGCGGCTGTCCAAGATCTTCTCCACTTCGTACTCCACCCTGCTGTCTGCTAAGACTGGCGGTGGCGGTGGCGGTGCTCGTCGCCCGGGGATGGGGTCTTCCGGGGCTGGAGAAAGCTTGACCACGTTGAAGACTGGGTGGAGTTGGCGCATGCCCACAGGCAGCCGGAGTCAGTAGGCTAGGGGCCCCACCTGACGCTCAATGGTGTATGGCCCCAGTTGACGATGAGACAGTTTTTTTGAGGGTCGCATGGTGGAGATGTCAGAGGTATCCAGGAATACACAGTCTCCAGGCTTGTACTTGGGAGCTGGTGTCTGGCCCCGGTTGTAGTATCGTGCCATGTCATCCTTTGCCTTAGTTAGCGCAGCCTTCGCCTCCTCCTGTGCCTTCTGCATGCGATCCACAAACTCGTTGACTGATTCGTTCTCTGACCGCCATGTGCGTGGCTCAAAACCCATCCGGGGGTGCCACCCAGTGTCAAGAAAGAAGGGCAATACCTGCATCGAGGCATGGACATGGTTGTTGTATTGGAATTCCGCCTCCGGCAGGAGCTCATCCCAGTCATCCTGACGCTTGTTGCAAAATAGCCGCAGGTATTGCTCAAGCTCCTGGTTAACACGTTTGGTCTGGCCGTCAGATTGTGGGTGGTAGGCAGTGGAGGTGTGGAGCTTCACATGCAGGAGGCGGTAGAGCTCCCGGATGAACTCCGCAACAAACTGTGGGCCCTGGTCGGATATGTACACATTGGAAAGACCGTGGAGTTTCCAGACATTCTTCCAGTACAGGTTAGCGGCACCCATGGCGGAGCAGGTTGTGTGGGTCAGAATGAAGTGAGCCCGTTTGCCATAGAGGTCCACAACCACCAGGATGGCATCGTAGCCGTGTGCGTCTGGAAGCTCCACAATGAAGTCGACGGAGGCCACACTCCATCGTTCTGCGGGCGTCGGCAAGGAGTGCAGCTGACCGGTAGGGAGATGGCGCTGGGGCTTGGTCCGGAGGCAGAGATCACAGGTGCTGGTGTAGGAGCCTATGTATCTCGACATCTGGGGCCACCAGTAGTTCTGGGACACAAGTTCCAGCGTCTTCCAGCGCCCAGGGTGCCCAGCAATGCGGGAGTTGTGGTGTTGCTCAACAATGCGTTGCCGGAGCTCCCAATCGTTGGGTACATAGATGCGGCCGCAGTAGGTGAGGAGGCCATCTTGGAGACTCCACTCGTTGGCATGCACTGCCCTCGTGCCCATGGGGCGATGAGACCGTAGAGCCAAGGTGGCCTTGGCCACAGAGTCCTCCTGCATCCCCTCCCGGTTCCCTCGACGGATATCCCAGAGAATGTTGACCTCGTTTCCCTGGGCGGATATCCCCTCCAGTGCCCGGATGGCGAACAGCTCCGGTCGTAGGAGAGTGATGTTGTCGTTGTCTCCGGCCCCGAAGCCATGGTCAGCACGCCTGGATAGGGCATCGGGCTTCTCCATTGACCTCCCTGGCTTGTGATGCAGTGAGAAGTCAAAGTTGGCAAGGTAGAGGGACCACCGGGCTGGCGGCGGTTGAGCTTCTTTGCTGTCTGGAAGTACTCCAAGTTCTTGTGGTCTGTCCAGACTTCAAACTTGTGCTGGGCCCCCTCCAGGAAGTGGTGCCACTCCTCTAATGACTGGATGATTGCCAGCATCTCCTTGTCATGGATCTCATAGTTCCGCTCCACGGCATTGAGGCTCTTAGAGTAGAAGGCCACCGGATGCCACTTGCCATCTCCTGGGGATTGCTGAGACAGGACGGCGCTGGTGGCAAAGTCAGAGCTGTCTGCCTCGACTCGAAACATCATCTGGGAAGAGGAGCACCGGCTTGGAGGTGACGGCCCGCTTCAGGGCATTGAAGGCCTGTTGCTCTGCATCACCCCAAGTCCAGGCTGCCTCCTTCCGGGTGAGGTCAAAGAGGGGCCGTGCATGGTGGGAAAAATCCTGGATGAACCGCCAGTAGAAGTTGGTGAACCCCAGGAAGGCCTGTACTTCCTTCTTGTTCCGGGGCTTTGGCCACTGCGTAACGCTGGCCACCTTCACCGGGTCCATTTCCGCCATGCCATGAGAGATGATGAGCTTGAGGTACTCAATCTGAGTTTTCTCGAACTCACATTTCTCCAGTTTGAGGTAGAGCTGATACTGGCAGAGGCAGTCTAGGACTATGTGGGTGATCCAACAATGCTTCTCTAGTGTCTTGGTGTAGATGAGAATATCATCCAGGTACACACACACCACCCCATCTGCTATGAGGTCCCGGAATATGTCATTCATCATGGTTTGAAAGGTGGCGGGGCTGTTGGTGAGCCCGAAGAACATTACCAATGGTTCAAACAGGCCCCGGTTGGTCCAAAACACAGCCTTCCACTCGTCTCCCTCCTGGATGCACACATTGTTGTAGCCCCAGCGGACGTCCAACTTGGTGAAGTAGCGTGCACCTCAGAGATTGTTGATGAGTTCTGAGATGAGAGGGAGCGGGTAGCGGTTCTTGATGGTCATTGCATTAAGCACACGATAATCTTGGACCAATCGGAGGGTGCCATCCTTCTTCTTGATGAAAAACACTGGGGAGGCCATCGGTGACTTTGAGGGTCAAATTCTTCCAGTTTTGAGATTCTCCCGGAGGAAGGCATCTAGTTCATCCTGCTCCTTGGGTGGGCGCCAGTGGGTATACCTTGCAGTTGGCAGGCTTCGAGTCTGGTAGGAGCTCGATGGCATGATCCCACTGCTTGCACTCTGGGAGAGAATCAAACGAGGCCTTGGAAAAAACATCCTCAAAGTCATGCAGATGGCCCGGGACAGTATCCCAGAATGGGCGAGGCGAGGTATTGGTGGCGAAGGCCTGGGCCAACCGTTGGGAAGTGGTCTGGCTGGCCCGGATCTCCTCTGCCAATAGTGACAGACGCAATGCTGTGGCATAGATGCGGTCCCCTACCTCAATGGCCTCATCTGGTAATTCCGGGTCCAGGACTGGCAGGAATTCTCCTTCGTGACCATCTTCCATGGTGGCCTCTCCACCGCTGTGTCTGTCGTCCTCATAGAGGGCCTCTCTATGAGGGAATGCCAGGGGCGGAGGATCCAACAGGTCAAGGTCGGCAAAGGGGATGTGTCCTGCCCGGCAGGCCCGGATGGCTGCACGTTCCTGCACAGTGGTGTGCCGCTCTATTCTTGCCTCCTTCGCACAGGTGGCGCAGCGTCAGGGGCACCGACTCATGCTCACCTCTCCGGTAGTCCAGTCTATTTCCAGTTTGTGCTCCCGGAGCCACGTGTATCCCAGGATCATATCCTGCTTTCCCAGGCTGGTGACTGTGAAGGTGGCATGCTCGGCATGGGCCCAATAGTGCAGAACCAGGTCTACAATGGCATGGATAGAACCTGCTTCATTGGGGGTACCATCAATATTGTAGACCGGAATTGAGGAGGGGAGAGGGCGAGTCGTGAGTTGGTGTCGGGCCACGTAGTCAGCATCCACAAAGAGCCCTGTTGCTCCAGAATCTAGAAGAGCAGCCACGCTCTGGGTCTGCTGTGTGTCAGTTGTTTTGACCTCCACCTTTAGCCGGAGCGAGTTGGTTGAGGGTGTCGAGGCTACCACGTAGCGTCTTGGAAGGCGACGTTGCCAGGCAGAGATGCAGGGTCGAGGGGGCCCGGCAGGAGGAGTCGGCAAGGCTAGGGGGCTTTTAGATACGTCAAGGGATGTGCTTACTATCGTAGGTGCCAAAGTGTCCTCAGGGGTTGTATTGGGCTCTTCTATAAATAGACATACGAATCGATTTGCACTAAGCGACAGGGGTGTACTCTTCACCTGTTGCTCCTCTAAAAATCCTCCAGGCTCCCTCCTCCCAACGCATCCACACTCCGCTCCTGCTCCAGGGTCTCCGGCGCTGCTGTATCTGGAGAGGGTGCTCTGGCTGCGTCCTTGGCTGCCAGGAGCTGCAGGAGTAGCTCTTCCTACTCCTCCGGGGCTAGGTAACGCACCTCGAGGCCAAGCGGGCAACGGCGTGCAAAGTGACCGGGAGTGCTGCAGCGCCGGCACAGAAGAGGTATGTTGGCATGCTGGCGGGAGGAGTCCACATCCATAGGGGCCCCCGGGGGCAGTGTGGGCCCTGCGGAGGGAACAGGAAGGCTGGGAGGGTGGAACACAGCTGTTACGGGGCGGGGGAAGGGGACCCGAGGACGCGGGGCTGTTGCAGCGACCGGAGCTTGGCGCAGGCTGCGCTTAAGTTCCATGAGCTGCCACTGGTCCTGGGCCACTTGGTACCAGGAGGCAACTTGGTTGTCAGCTGGACGTCCTTCTGCAAGGTTGTCAATATGCTCCATCAGAGTGGATTGGAGCCCTTCCTGGAAAGTGAGGCAGAGTTGCAGTCCATCGGGGTATCCGGCCTGCTCAACTAGTGCCTGGAAGGAGTCAATATATTTATCCAGCGAGCGCCTCCCTTGTCCGTATTGATCCCTGTCTTGGAGGACCAGCGCAGCTGCCTTGGCTGGGTTCCGGGGGAAGAACTCGTCCCGGAACTCCTGCTCAAATGCAGCCCAGTTTGCAAACCCCGCAACACCTCCGGGGCATTGGAAAACCCGCAGTGCGTAGGTGGCCGCTCTCCCAGACTTCATGTAGGAGAGAACCCATGCAATTTTCAGGTCATCCGAGATGAAGTTGTCCCTGCAGAGCTGGATATAGGTGAGGCACGACTGTAGAAATCGTTCTCCAGTCACACGGTCACCATCATAGGCATCCGGAATTGCCAGTCGGGGAAGGAGCGCACGTGGGGTCCCTTGGGCCGTCAGAGGATTTGGAGCGGATGGCTGAACAGCGGGGGGCAGTTCCGCTGCTGGGGTTGCTGTAGCAACCAAGGGAGTGGTGTTGAGACGCTCTAGGAGTGCCCGGAGGGAGTCGGAGATGGTTTCAGTGGTTTGTTGGAGGGTGGAGAGTTTGGCGGTGTGGTGAGTGAGGGAAGCTTGAGTAAGCTGCACTTGAGCCTCTAGGTGGAGCAAGCAAGTCCAGGCTTCATCCTGAGGAGCTGTAGTGTCCAGAGGAGTGTCTGAAGAGGCAAGCTGGGACATAGAAGGTCCAGATGCTTAAAACTGGTGGAGAAGTGGCAGATAGGAGCCAGAGAATTCTTCTGACGACTATGGGGGGCTTCCAGACCGGAATTAGGAGACTTGTTCTGCTGTAAGGGCAACCTCCGGGGGTTGCAGCTAATCACACAACTGGCAGAGGGAAATCCAAAGTATATTAGAGCCAGTAACGACAGTACAATCAATAACTAATCACCTGGCAGAGGGAAATCCAAAGAGAACAAGTCTAAGGATTCCTCTGCCAGTGCGGCACATCAGTACAGGGGCGGAAGGGCATGGGAGCGACTGTACAGTATCCAATGGCTAGCTCTGGGAGGCCGGGAGAACTCTGGGGCATGGGAAATGCTCTGGAGTTCTCTGGAACTCCGGAAAAGGAAATTGTGACCAGACAAGAGCGAGGAGTCCCCTGACAGGCTGGTCAATTTCCCTGTTGACTACAGCACCAATTGACAATCTAGAGGGATGCCAAGCATCTCTCGTGCAGGCCACTGCAGCCATTGAGAGCACAGAAACTCTCAGTCCAGAACGGAGCATCAGTTCATCAGCCGATGCACCGACGGAGAGCTTGGCCAAGCTCTCCTTCCTACAGCGGCTGGAAATGCCGCATCAATCTGAGCCCAGCTCGGAAGAAGAGTCGCGTCCTTGATGCAACAAAGGAAAAGCATGGGCTGTCGAGCCCAGTCGCAACCAGGACTTAGCCCTGGCTACTCTTCTCCAACGTCTGGGAGACAATAGGTACGATGTACCCACAGAGTCATCATTCCTCTGTGATGCGAAGGCGGTCATCCTCATCAGCCAGATGATGGACGACATGGATCATATGCGTGCCCAGCGCAAAACTGATCTCCTTGCCCTATCGGCCGCTCGTAAGCGGCAGACTACATCCCCAAGTCGGGACACCGACTCCAGCAAAAGGGCGCGTCGGCAAGGAGTAGAGGACGCGCCCTCCCGCTCAATTAAGTTGAGCATTGCTGCCCCCAGCTGGAAGGCCAGCCTAGGACAGGACATCCTTCCCTATGAAGATGTTCCTGCTCCAGCCGCCCCCCGGCTTATCCAGCACCTCGCCAGCGGCGCGTCTGAGGTTGCATCTTTGCGACCAGTATCCGTGGTTTCCACCACGTACTCTGGGGAGCAGAGTTCCAGGGGCGTGAGCACACGCCCCACTGAGGCTAAGGCCTCACAACCCCGAAAGGATCGTCGGGGTAAGCAACCGGAAGGGCACACATACATCAACGTGCACTTCCCCAAGGACGCCCCGAAAGGGGCCCCAGGGGCTAACATCCCCTTTTTACCCGCAATACTGGTAAAGGGCCCGCCAGCCCGACTCCTGCGGTATGTGTGGGCAATGGACCCATGGTCTGATAAGTCAGAGCTGAAGAGGCTGCCATCCCCGCCCTCTGATAACGATTGGTATGAGGAGCCTGAAGAGGCTCGTATGGAATCCCCTGTGCTGCACGAGACGGCAGCACAACATATAGCACGCGAACAGCGCAACAGCAATCGACGGGCCAAGATGGACCATCGGGCGCAGGATAGCACCAAGCGAGGAGCTGCCCTCCTCAAGGACCAAACCGGGCACATCCCTGATGCGCTCAGTGTTGTGATCTACTGTGATCACACTATTGAGCGCCAGAACTCATTCTTTGGCGTGGGGTTAGCTCCCCAGTTCTATTGGTCGCCAGTGACCAATACCATCTTTGTCGGGCAAGAAGCCTGCGCAGCCAGGTCCTTCGAGACCGATAAAGAGGGCAACGCCACGTCAACGCCCCACAACAGTAAGATGTACCAAGTGGCACCTCGCAGGTTTTCCCGCAGGCTTCATGCACTGGTTAACAACCAGTTTACACCGATTCATCAGCATCAGTTGGGCTACCTATTGCTCAACGAATTCAAGTGGGTGGTGCTCAACTGCCACCCTACTGCCCGAGACAGAGCTATGTCTCACTTACTCAACGAGGTTGAGTATAGGACCATCACGGTACCCTTTGTGAGTCCAGAGGAGCAGGAGAACATCCCACGAATGATTGTGCCAACGTGGATCTATCGCCGCAAAGAGGGAGGGAGAATTGCCTTCGTCGGCCTTACCCCCCCTGATCCAAAGCAACCATTTGCTTTGGACTACCTGGGCTCATATGCCTCCTCTATGGACGTCCTGGGATGTCCAACGTATGGACCAGTCTGGCCATGGACTGTGCCATGCGCATTCATTGGTGCAGCCTCTTTGGGTTTGCACTTGTACGTGCCCTCAGCGCCAGCCGCCCCTCCAAGTCCATGGTACACAAGTACCTGGCCTATGTATTTGCAAGGCCAGGCCTCTACAAAGAGGCCATGGCTGAGTACAAGGCGGCTACGGGGCAAGTCTTTGTGCCCCTCCACGCCGATGACCCTAACTTTGAGGCTCAGGCTGTGGACATCTCGGAAGTGTCAGCTTCCGTGTTCACCACTTCGGATGCGTTATGCATCCTTCTTCACAATCAAATTCCGGTCAGCTGGGCTGACCATGCATATACTTATGGGGTCACCTACTTGGCCCACCTATTCTTCAGCGACAGCCAGCTCTACAACGAGGCAGCTGCTATTGATGACAAGAGGCTGCAACGCCTCGACCATTACGGTACACCCC
>QGOA01004627.1:0-19828 GCA_003313075.1 Termitomyces sp. MG16
CCTCAGGTTTTGTCAGGCCCCGGGAAGCTCCCAAGAAACCTTGTCTGCGAAATAGCGGATTTGAAGGGAAATTTTGACCAGATCTAAGTCCCAACTTTGCGGATTTGAGGCTCAGCCGGATGAAATTTTTTAAATTTTGACAACAAAATTCTGAGCATTCAAGGCAATCTGAGTCCCTTAATTGAGGTGTATGACAGGTTCTCAACGTAAATTTACGTATCGACTTGTTACATGTGTGATAGCACGAAAAAAACAAGAAGAAAACGAGAATTTCCTTTTCAAGACATGTTTTATATATGTTGTCCGTTATTGCGGATTTGAGGCCGAGATGTGGCCGGACAAGGTTTCTCGGGAGCTTCCCGGGGCCTGTTTTGTCGAGTTAAATCCTCGATTTCACAAGACCAATGAGAGCGTCAAGTCGCAGAGCACTTAGAGAGCAATCTGAAACCCTGAGCCCGGTAGAGACAACCATCTCAAGGATTACTCTCTAGGTGCGCAAACCAACTAATGAAAGGGAAAAGTATCTCATAGATTGCTCTCGAGTTCATACCGACTCGACTTAACTACCATTTTCACGCTACCCTCCCACCACTGCCCTTTATATTAGTAAAATAGCCGCCATGTAGCAGACACGAAAATTTTTAACTCGACCCCCGAGACCGGCTCCGCGAGCCCCGTCTCTTAAGCCAATATATAGCAGCTCATTTACTGGATGCAGGGAACGATGTTTTTTTTTTTAGCAAAACAATGTAAAAATATGGTAAAAATAATTCAAATAGTTTTAAAATTTTATTTGAATGTTTCTGTCAAAAACATCAAAAAATTATTGAAATTGAACTTAAAATGGTAATTCAATGGTATTTGTAATAGAATTTGAATAGAAATAAAGAAAAAAATTATAATATTTATCAATTATTCCAAACAATATCTTTATGATACCAAAGACTGCACTCAGGTAGTTGCTACTGGATAAGTTGGAGCATTTTTGAAAGAGCTGTTCCAGCCTGTCTCAGCTCCGATGCTTGTATTGACATGAGGTACAAGAAATACAAATACACTCTGGGAGTGGCGTGGTGAGTAGCTATGAATTGATACAGTTGTTACACCTAAGTCATGGTCATCTTCGATGACACTTTACTCCAGACAATTACTAGCTTACCTAGAGAGTGGGCATCGAGATGAGACTCCACTAGGGACAGGTCTCACTTGCACTCCCTCTTTAGACAGTACATGTGACTACTCAACATGCTTTATTGGTCATGTGAAAACTGCAGTTTCAACTACCATTTTGAACAGAGAAGTTGAGAGAATATCTTAATGTCAGAAAGAATACTTCTATAAGAAAAAAGAAAAAAGTAATCAGATATATAGATATTTCTTGAATATCTTTTAAATTACTTTTTAATGTGCTTTTTGTCAAAAACAATGTAATAACAATCAGGGCCAATGGTTTGATTGTTTTTGGTATTCTTTCACAATGGTCTGCCATATAACAGTATTGTGACTAATTTGTCACAATTTTCCTTGAATATTTTAATGCAAAGAATTTAGAAAGAAATTAAATGTGATGATACAATACTTTGTCCTAAAACATGCAAAAAGAAATCAAATAATAATTATACTTGCAAAGGATTATTTTTAGCAAAATTGCAAATTTTTACACACAATTCGTTTTCTTCTTTTGGACTGTCACTAAGTGTTAGTCCAATACCAGACAAAGTTGCCATGGACAAGAAGGAAATTAGAACATGAACTGGTCTATTGTTTGTTTTATTTTTTCAAAGTCTGAAGTCTGAGGATTATAGCAAACTTGCTTTGGAGCTAACTAGTAATCTGGGTCTCTCTTATTCTTCTGTTACTGGACATCCAACTGAGCCTTATTCTGCTATTGAAGAATGAGCTCATCTAGTCTGGGAGAAGATTATCAGTCTTATTGAGTATTTTAACCTTGATCCCAATTGAGCTCTTGACATCATTTTAGATGTGCTCTCAGTATATCTTTCTACTCACTACACTTTCTTTGTTGCTCTTCTTTCTTTCTTGCTATAGACAGGATCTTATCATTAACCAAATCCTGCATCTACAGAGACTAGCCTTCCTTCTAGCTCATTTCAAAGCCATACTCTAAATGAAATTCTGATTCTTGCAGACCTGAATATGCATGAGAATGCAAACATCACCTATGACAGAAAGGCCAAAGTTTGTAGCACATTATTGTAGTCTACTTTCAAGGTATTGTGATCTGAAGATAGCTTTGGTCAATTAGCCAGCAAATGATTGATAGAAGAGGTCAACAAAACCTCTTGAAAAATTGTGGCTTTTATACAATGAAGATACCATAGCAAAATAACAAGAAATATAATGTTTATACTATAGTAAATAACAATGATGTATTGTGGCTTGAAATAGATAGTTTACAAGATCAAAACAAGTTCAAGAAATCTGATTCTATGTAGGATTAGTTTATCAAGTTTTGTAACAAGATATATATATATATACAGCTATTTAAGAAACAGGTCAATTAGGCAGGAATGGATTAAAGAAGACCCACATGATTGACAGGATGCAATTGAACCAGCATTTAGCAAGGTTTGTGTCATTGACACCAATAGCTTCATCATGGCAACCCACCAACTTCATAGCTGGTCCAGCAAGGGGCTGACTTGCAATGACCAAAGCTTTGTTTGATAAAGTGATGTCATATCCCTGTCCACGACTGGCTTGTCTATTATCACCCTTAATTAAAATGTCATAGATCATCCTGCTCAGGTTATGAACACCATCATGCTGTGTATAGATGGGCTGACAAGACAGGGTTAGGCAGAATAATCATGATACAAAGACACTCACTTCATTATATAGCTGATTAGAATAGAAGTGCTATACATGCAGCTGGACAAGCTCGATCGAATGCACTGGCCCACTAAAAATCAACCAAGCCTGTGCCTGTGGAGAAGTATTCAAAATGTCTTGAGTAGAGTGTGTTGGCATTGTGTAATCAATTGTTATTGTAACAGGACCTGAAAATATTGATAGCACTCTTGAAAGATTATAAAGAGCTGCCAGACAACAAAAAGTCAGCTCTGTCTCTGGACTAGTGCAGTGCATCATGTGTGGAGCTTTTACATGAGTTCAATAAATGCTGTTGACTAAAATGCAGAGTTTTTGGAGTATGAACATGTCAAATGTCATTTAGCAGGACAAATCTATTTAATTATCATGTTTTCTGGCAGGAAAAGTAGCTTTAAATATGATAGTGAGGCTTGTAAGTGAAATTATGTTCAGCAAGATCCATGTCTGTAAGATATGTCACTATTAGAGAAGACCTCAGATTGGCTAAGGATTAAAGATATTGGCAACATTGCTAACTTCAGCATGTGTATAGAAATAGTTAGATGTAGTAGGTCCATCATAAGCATGGAAACAGTGATTACTATTATAGAGTGAATGCATGTTCTAAAAAAATTTGACTAATTAGGATTGGTCTGCACAATTCTAAACTTGAAAAGTTCCTTCAGGCAAAGCTCCAATATCCATGCTGCAATCTAGAAAACATCACCCCATCAATCTGTGGACAAGAGAAAGACAGCCACTAGACTCACATCATCTCTGTCCTGCTTGCTCATACCACTGATATCTGCATCCCCAACACTCATCCCATGTACATGCTTCATGACAAGAACAGACTTTGTGCTGCCTTTCCATACCTATAGAATCTTGAACTGAGGGTCTTGAAGGTTTCAAACAAAGCTGGTAAACTCCTTATTTTGTATAGTAGACTCTGCTTGTGATGTGTTGTATTCCTTTAATGGTTGTGGTCCAAGTGGCTTTTGCGATTTCACAGCTTCATGACATTGTTGCAGTATACAGTGGTCTGTGGTGATTTAAGTTTGCAAAATTAAAAGTGACTTTAGGGTGTTTGTTTGGCTGTAACTTTGAAATCAAGCCTGAAGCTTTATTATTTGTTAGAACAAAGTATTGTATCATCATATTTAATTTCTTTCTAAATTCTTTGCATTGAAATATTCAAGGAAAATTGTGACAGATTAGTCACAATACTTTTTGATTGTTATGTGGCAGAACATTGTGAAAGAACACCAAAAACAATCAAACCATTGGCCCTGATTGTTATTACATTGTTTTTGAAAATGACAATGAAAAAGCACATTAAAAAGTAATTTAAAAGATATTTAAGAAATATCTATAGATCTCATTCAATACTTTTTCCTTTTTTCTTATGGAAGTATTCTTAATATTCTTTCAACTTCTCTGTCGAATTACCATTTTAAGTTCAATTACAATATTTTTTTTGATGTTTTTGACAGAAACATTCAAAGAAAATTTTAAAACTATTTGGATTATTTTTACCATATTTTTACATACATTGTTTTGCTAAAAAACATCGTTCCCTGCATCCAGTGATTGGAAGGAGTAAATTGTCACAACTGTGACGCTGACAATCTGCTTATTCTTCCATTGATCCATGTCTACAGACTGTACTCAGGCCGATGCCGTCTCCTCTTCTCAAGGTATCTGGCATTCGATACGCCCCTGGGCACCTCCTCTTTCCCTCTCAGTTCGTGAAGTCAACTCGGTTTCTGTGACTTTCATTCTGTCTTCAACCCTGCCTGATTCGAATGGCGACTTTGCACCTTTGGCCGCACTAGGTCTTATCATGGACGAGGAGGAGGAAGATAACTATCAAACAAATGGAGAAGACAACTCGCAGACGATGCCATTGAAGAAAATGTCTAGTATATCCGATGCCTTGGCAAAAGGCCTTTCTGTTGATGTTAATGGCTCCCCTTGGCAAAGATTCCTCATTCGGATAGAGGATGGCGCAGATGAGGCCGTAATGATAATCTTTGGGCTTATGCCTGGCAGGGAATATGATGTGCAGTTGGGCTTGGTACATGGTGACAGCAGTGGTGTTATCCACCAACAAGTTACTACTACAGAAGGTACGTTTGGTAGCTATTTCGTAAGGAGAGCGTTCTTTGCCGATCACCTCACAGAGAAAGAAATAGAGTCTTTAGAAGTGCTAGCGGAGTCTGTTTCTGCCGACGTTGACCATTCGACGTCGTCATCCGATCCCCCGGTTTCTACACCCTCAACGTCCCCAAGCCTTACGCTTCCCAACACACCACCCATGACGACCATCTCTCTTAGCATTGAAGATCAGCTCAGCCAGCTCCAGCACGCATTGTCGCTTGTTAGCGCGGAACGAGAAATGTTAGCGGCTGCGCTTAAAACAGCCCGCCGTGATGCTCAAAAAGCTGATGCGGCCCTTCGTTCAGAAATTGAGGCTTTGAAGCGCTCATCGGAAAAACATGTCGCCGCTGATCATCGCGCAAAACAAAAAAATTTGTCGTTGCAGGAAGCTGTTAAGCGTGCGCAAATAGCGACGAGCGAGACAGAAGTATTTGTGCAAGAGATGGAAGCGCTTATGCCAGAACTCGATAAGCAGCGGCAAGAGAAGGAGTTGGAGTATACGGTCATCAAGGAAAAAGCTGATCGGGTTCGAAAGGAACGCGAGCGGCAGACAGATAAGGAGAAGAAGAAGCTTGAATCTATGAAGAACGAGCTGGCGGGTTTGACAAGCAAGATGGAGAAATTGAACGTGAAGAAGGAGAAATTAGAGAGCAGCACCATCAACGATCTAGAGGAACAATTGAGAAGCGTCGAGCAAGAGATTGAGCAAGCCGAGAAAGAGGCGCAAGCGCAGCTCACTTACGCTATGTTCATGGATCGACTGGACTTGCTATCGGACGATCTTCGTCATTCTGGTACAGATTCGTCGTCAGAACGTTCCCCTGCATTTCCCTACATCTCCTCCGCGCCGAAGCGCGCACAACCCTCTGGTTTGATCAGTCGACCAGGAATTCAACCAGCGCCAATACAACGACCTTCTACCATTGATACTAGCTCCGCTCAACAAGGGCCTCCATGGAGCCATGCAGCAAGGCAATCACAAGCACTACACACACACATTCAGCGTTCTTCCTTGCAACAAGGTCAGACACCCATACTCTTGATGAACCCCCATCGCCACCCGCAAAAGTCAGTCAACGTCTCGTCCAATCATACCTCAACGTCCAACTCGCCGTTCAGCCTGTCGAATTCTTACAGTACCACCTCCACCTCCGCTTCCACACTTTCGAGGCGTGCGCCGGTGTTTGAGCCTGGCCGTCCACTCAAGACCAACGTCGAGGCTGGGGCACTCCCTTCTATGCCGAGCCCAATACAACGTCCTAGTGCGGGTGGCTCGCGTGCCACTGGTGCCAATCTACCGCCAAAAGCGAAATTTCAGGGGCCGCGAGCTAGCACTTAGAATTGCAAGTTCTGGCGTTACTGGTTTTGAATCCTGGGCAATGTTCGACTTCGTAAGCAATTTTTTTCATAATTGTCTGTCCGTCCCCTCGAATATTAATTTATAGATATGGCCACAGAATCGACAGTTTATTATCTGCTACATCATCGGACTACGCCCACTGTATCTCCATGTTGCATCTCGGTACAAGCCATGTATCATATGAGCAGGCATCTTGGTCATCCCCTGAGCAAGCATACGTAGTTGACCCCAGGTCTTGTTGTCAGGCTTTAACGGGTCCTGATTCCGGTCACGATCAGGTCAAATAATTCTTTGGGATTATCCCAGTGTGCCTATGCTGTGCCTTGAGCCGCCGAGTATACACGTTATGGTTGAACAATTCTCACAAAGTGGTTCCCGCCTTCGATTACGAAGAAACGCATGGTCCTTACTTTACGGCCTTTGGCCACCTCCTCTTCGTATCTTTCCTTGGTTTTAAGGTAACCCCAAGCACATTGCCAGTTGGTGCGTGTTGCGCCGATAAAAGTCACAGGAACTTTCGGGAAAATTGTCTGAGTGAGGCTCTCGTCGTACAGAACACGTTGCGCGAGATCATTCAGTGTTTGTTGCATTGGCTGAACATACCTATATATCGTGTGAGAAAGAGAAATCAACTTATTAAAACTCGGTTGCTTACATGGGCAATTCAGATCGAGTAGCAGCCAATTCGGTGTAGAATCTTTGGAACTGTTCTGGGGTCCATGATGTAATTGTGCTATGATCGGTGCGTTTGCTGTGGTCCAGATTTGGAAGGCAAGCGGCATAAAAGTCGGGATGATCGTAGTACGAGCTAACCCAAAAGGTGAAATTCTGGTAAATCTCCTCGGGTGTCTTGTAGTCGGGGTCAACCCATGGATTATAGACTTGTGCGTCATGGGGAAGTACGATTCCAAAGGAGAGGTGTGGAGGATCTTGATAATGGCATCAGTCGGACGATAACCAGTGAGGATTGATCTCGATATCCATACCGTCAAGAATGAGGTCTTTAACATACTCCTCCAAGAGAACATAGGTTTCCATGCTGAATAGGCTCCGATCCGAGAACAGAGGCATGGCAGTCGCAGTTCCCATGGACCAGCCCAAGATAGCGAATCCTCCACTTTTGCGATCTTTACTAATCTTCGGGACGCGCTCCTTCTCGATAAATTGTCTGACAAAGTCGCCGACCTGGATGGCTAGCCGATCTACGAAAACCTTGCGTCCATTACGAAGGTCATCAATTTCCGCTTCAGTGTACTTAGTCGAACCAGGATATTCCCTGCGGTTCCAGATGACAGTCCGCAAGTTGTACTCGTGTGACAAGGTGTGCATCTTTTCAAAACATTCTGCTAGATGTCAAAGAGTGTTTGAGATACGATCATCAGAGATATACCTCCGTTAAAAGCGCTGCCGTGGAGAATGAGTAGGGTTGTATAGTCTGTGGAGGATGGAGGCGCTCCACTATCGGTAAAGTAAATGTTGATTCCGCCAGTCAAGGTATAGGTAGAGGAAGCAGCCATTGTTGAATCGCACTATTGATAAGAGGGTTTTGTAGCTTTTGTATATATAGCAGAAGAAAAAGGCCTCCGGATAAAGCATGACAAATGACTATGTTTGGCTAGTAACGGCAACAGATGGAGAACGGGCTGCACCGGTACCGGCTGGACAGGCCACCAACATCACTACATTTTACGGACCCAGAGTTGCGACATGAGGCTGCCAGATATGGTCAGAGTCACCGCACACTGATTTGAGTCTCACCTTTGCACAACAACACCTCTCTCCTTTACCAGATTAATTAGCTTGTTGGATTCCACGAGTACCTCCAGCCGCCAAGATCTGTTTACTAGATTTTTGTGCCCTTCAAGGAAACACTTCCTATCAGTAGATGAATAACGTTTACGCCGTATGTGTTTGATGGCTGTTGCTGTTGACAGGGTTGAGCACAGATATTGATCGATTGTGATAGCCTTCACTGTCATCAAATTTCCATCAAGGTCTTGGATAACCCTGTCCATCACCATTTATGTCTATTAAACACATTGACGTGCCCCCACTGTCATTAAATTTTCGTCATGCCTTGGATACTCTGCCCATCACCACCTACATCCATCAAACACGTTTCCATGCTCCTACTTTGTCACCAAATTGGATAAATCTGCTTATTTCACTGACCTGTTTCCTCTAGAAAAAGAGATGAGGAAAGCTTCATGGTATTTCAATGTTGTTTTTCCCTAGGAAATATATATAATTTCTTGTTGCAAAAGTTAGGGAAATTTATACCTTTCTCTCTGAACTGTTTTTGAAATAAAAGTCATATTTCTTTACTATCATATTGCTAGCAGAAAAATTTTATGCATTTTTATTTCAAAAAAAGGAATTATATTGAGCTTCTCAACAGACATTGAAAGTCACTATGTATTCCTTTTTGAATTTCTCTTTGAAAAAATATATCCTTTTCTCTAGTAAAGATGAATTGAAAGCTCACTTCCTTCTGTGACCAGAATTTGTTAAGCTTATCATCTGTTTCTTGTTAGAAATTAATGTGCAAAGTTTCATATTCTGTAAGTAATACAACTCAGTTTCATGCACATTAATGTGAGATGAACTATATCTGTCACCTGTAAGTAATACAACTAGGAGACCAAGTAAGTAAATAAATAATATAAAGTAAAGACATTTATATCTCAGTTCTGTGCATATTAATGTGAGATGCACTGAGATATTACAAATAAAGAAAACATTTTACAAGTGGCACAGCCAAACACATGTGACAAAACATACAGTGATGGAGGGGTGAGCTTGAGAACCTGAATCACCATCTGGTCAGGAGGCATGTACATAAATACCAGTCACTGGATCGGGCAAGTGTGTGATGGGGGGTTGCCCGGGGTTAATTCGGGCCCTTAGATTAGATCACCTCAACTTCACTTGTCACACTTATCACATCTGACCCTACACACTGGCCACCGCATCCTTTGTCTAACTGCCCATTGTTACATAGCCTTTAAATATCTGCGAGCGCCGTAGCGAGAACCTCGTCGTCTCACACTGCGCTCACAGGTAAGCCTCTTACTCCTTCATACATTACAAGGTCGTCTCACACTGCGCTCGCAGCGCCGATCGTTGCACTACATTACATCACATGTTTCAAAATCCCCTCCCACCATCCCTACTTCATTACACTCCATTCTACCTACTATCCTACTCACTCACTTAGTCCCTCGTAGTTAGCTTGTGTAAGACCAGTTTGAAATACTACGAAACAGTTTAAGAATCCTCAGTGAATCGTCTAGATGATAGATGACAACTATTTTAATCATACCTACGAAACAGTTTAAGACTGTCCAGTAATGTACAATTAGTAAAGGAATAATGTATAGTACAATCGAATACTTACATCCTCAGTGAATCGTCTAGATGATAGATGACAACTGAGGATGTAATGTCACATGACTGCGCACTTAAACCTCAAATCACAGAATCACGTAGTCCAACTGACTCAATAGGATAGTAACCGTCTAACACAACCCCATCAGTGACGAAGTGATCAAGATAAAGGAAAATTCATGAGTCTTGAGAGGAAGATACGATACCCAATGCTTTCACAAACTTGTAATGGAGGTCCTTTCCTAGCGGTTTCGTAAAAATATCTGCAATCATCTCGGAAGTCGGTATCCAAGATGATGTGAATGAACCACTGCAAAGGTGTTGACGTATAAAGTGGTAGCGAATGTTGATATGTTTGGATTGTGTATTTGTTGAGTCCAAATTTGCAATGTCGAGGGCACTTTTATTGTTGCAGAAAATTGGAAAGGGACAAGGAATCGGGAGATCCAAGGAGGTCATGAAGTACCGAATGGCAAGAGCTTCTTGCATAGCATGAGCTATCGACATGTACTCAGCCTCTGTCAAAGAAAGGGCCACAGTTCGTTGTTTGATGGACGACCAAGAAACAAGGCTGGAAAAAATAAAGAACGCATAACCTGAAACACTTCGGCGATCTGTAGAGTCAGAGGCCCAGTCTGCATCGACTGTACCAAAATCTGTCAGAAGTATCATGCAAACTGGTGGGTTTTGTGGCGATCTCGAAAAATTGTACTCAATCGCATAGTTTTGTGTTCCAGAGAGATAATGTAGAACTCTTTTGGCCACTAGTAAGTGCTTTCTAGTGGGATTCGAATTGTGTTGTCCCAGCGACATGGCTGTGAACGCAAGGTCTGGTCTTGTACACAAGCTAAGATACAGTATCGATCCAACAAGACGCTGGAAGTGTGGCTTTACATCGTCGTCAGCTATTTCTGGTAACACATTCGGCAGAGGGTCGGGGAGGTCTTTGATTTTTCCTGCTATGGGAAGTGACAGAGGTGCCGCGTCAAGTAGGTGATATGTTGTTAGAAGATCAAGTATGTAGCCTTTCTGTGATATCCAGAGTTTCTTTTGTGATCGGTCTCTGTTGATTCGGATTCCAAGGTAAAGGTCTGTTGTTCCCGAGTCCTTTACTTCAAATTGTTTTCTTATTTGTTTGATTATCCAGTCATATAGAGCCTTCAAGTTAGTCGCATTGAGTCCATTGTCGACGTGAAGGCATATGATAATGAATAATTCCTGACCGTTATCGAGTAATGGGATGGATTTGTCGGGGGGTTTCGAAAAACAACCATAAAACACCGCATGATCGACACCACATCTTACTAGACCATAAGATTCAAGCTCCTCTCTGATGACTTCGTACCACTTGTGTGATGCTTGTTTCAGACCGTAGAGAGCACGAAGAACTCTGTTCACCTTTGTCGGAGTCTCATTTGGAAATCCAGGTATTTGTTTACAGTAGATTTCTTGAGACAAGGGGGCATTAAGAAAAGCGGTCTTCACATCAAACGTAAAAAGGTCCAAATCGTACATCACAGCATAGGCTAAAACAATTCGGATGCTCATTTTCGCCACTGGTGCATAAGTCGTCCCATAATCTTCCGGGCATTGGCTAAAGCCCTGTGCTATGAGTCGTGCCTTCTCCATTCCCCAAATGATCGACCTGTCAGGATTGAACTTGTGCGCATAGACCCAGCGGACTCCTATAGCCTTTCGATTAGGAGGCAAATCAGCCGGAATGAAGACTTTGAGTTGGTGCAGGCTGTCGACTTCCCATTCCATTGCTGCATGCCATACAGGAGCGTCTGGTCGGTGTGTCACCTCGAAATAATTATCAGGCACTTTGTCCAGGTTGAAGGATTTGGACGTCTTGAACTTTGGAGTATCGGTGCCAAATGTTGCATACACTTTGTAATCACTTATTGCAAGTGGTTCAAGATCTGTTATGTCTATCATTGATGACAAAAATTCCACAGTGTTGTGGAGAGTGTCGAGGTTGACGATGGCGGAGAGGCCCTGATGAGGGAGTAATCAGGCTTGATGGTCAGTACGCAGTTTGACCAAGCGCTCATTTCTTTTGTGCATGTCATCAAAAAATGCTTGCCCTGCTTCCATTATTATGATCTTACGACGAGGTCAAGTGGGTGAAGTCAGCTCTGCAGTGATGACGCCCAAAGTTTGGTCAGTAACAAATATAACTATAGTGTTACCATACCAAAAGCTTGCGTTGGGCGTGCTGTAAGTGATGTGAGGAGTCCTGGGCAGGTCCCAGAGAACGCGCCTGTGAAAATGAGGAAAAGTCAGTAAGGGGGTCAGCAAGTATAAAGCACTAAGGTAAAGCGCCTATGAAGGGAGCGGTAAGCGAACATGGCAATGTCAACGGCAAGAACACAGTAAGCTTAGCAAAGTCTAAGCGTTGTAAATGCCTGCCGTAGCTGCAAGGCGCGAATAACTCGAAGACTAGCAATAGTCTGCAACTGCCAACGAGTTCGATGTTGCCAACCGTAAATGAGATCTCAAGCGTAAGGGAGGCTGACAAAAGGGGAGCAGAAACCTTTGGTCTATTGTTCGATTGGTATGTACAAGTCGGTAAGTACTTTTTATACTACAAGGAGTTCACCGTCGCCAGTGACTAACCATGGCCAAAGTGCGGTAAACTAGAAAATTTCATAGGGGTAGCTCCAACGGTTTCAGATCCCTACCATCCATTCAAGACTCTTAGCGACGCCAGGTGGCAGATCGCGAAGCTAAACCATCAATCCATCACCCTTCTGTCTGTCCAAAATACTTAGCGATGTCAGGCACCAAATTGAGGTGCTAAGCGATGTCAGACGCCAAGGTCAAACATCAAGCTGTCCGTCAGTTTTTGATAGATCATCAATCTTCTCACTAAGTGCTGTTGTCAGTGATGGATGCCACCTGTCAGTTGTCATTCTGTCTGCTGTCAGCGCTATTACTGATCGGATCTGCTTCTTGCCATGCGCGGCCATCAAATATTGCCAAAATTGGTTAGTTAGCGTGCGCTAAGGTATCCTGAGCCTGTGCTGTGTTGCCGTAGCCTGCCGTTGATGCACTGATCCTGTATGGGGTCCTATCATCTCCCCCCAACTGAAAAATTGACTGTCCTCAGTCACCAAATAAGGCTACCGTTACCGCTTTTGTGACAAGTGGTCTGTGCGTTCTTCAAACTTCGTTTATAGTCCTGGCGCATAAGTTTGGACTTCATCTCTCTTTCCCTGATTTACCTGGCGCTCATTTTAAATAAAATGTCTTTCCGTGTTCCAACTCCGCCCCCTGTTCCTTCTCAGGCTGCCCAGGAAGCCGCCTACGCTTATATCGCCAGGGCTAACCGTTTTATTTGCCATATCGAGGGTGTTGGTGCCGAGGCATCCCAGAACTTGGTAGTTGGTGTTATGAAGCTGCTAGAGCAATGGTATGAGGTGAGAGTCCTTGGCGTTGGGTGGGATCGTGAAATCGAGGTGCAGGAGTGGTGCCATGCACGGTATGTCGACAATCGTGGCGCTGAGTGGTTAGCGCCCTTCTCCCGTTTTGTAAGTTGCTTTTGCTGCCTGCCGTGTCGCTAGCTGATCGAGTTGCCAGGCGCCTCCTCCTGTCTCAACAATTGAGGATGAGTTGGAGGATATTCTGTCCAGTGCCTTGCTGATGACGGTAAGCGTGCCTGCAGCAGAGTGAGTATTCCTAACCCATTCCTTTGACTTAGCTTTGGTCTGATTTGTCGCCCCATAGTAAACAGGAGGTGTTGGCGCCCTTAGCGCGCATGCAGGTAGCTGAGGAGCTGGCGGCACGGCAAGAAGAAGTGTCCCAGGATGCCCGGGAGATTACCAGGGCTTTGGAGGAGCGGGAGCGGGTCAGGGAGTTGGCGGAGGAGATGGAGGGAGTTGCTGCGGGGAAGGCGCCTGCTGCTGAGAGGCAGGAGACTGGAGAATCTGGCAAGGTAGGTCGTGCCAGCAGCACTTTGAGCCCAGTGTTGCCGGCTAGCAAGTTGGGCTCGCCGAGGAAGCTGGTAGGTGCTTCCAAGCGCAAGGTAAGTGCTGAATTTCGCTTGCCGTTGCTGACGGTTGCTAACAACATCTGCAGAGTCGCAAGGCGGCTCCTCAATACGCGGTGAGTGGTACTTTTCTTTTTGGCCTGGAATTACTAAGTTTTTGTAGGCGCCAACACAAAGTTCCTTTGATGACAAGGAGCTGAGAGGTTTGCTTTTGCTGTGTTGGGAGGAGGCCATCCTTGACGAGGGGCAGGAGGCCGGGGTCATAATGGAGGAGATGAAGGAGAAGAAGACTGTTTTCCTGGCAACTCGGCAGGTGTTTAAGGAGGCACGGGGAGCGGTAAGTGACTTTTTCTGTCTCCTTTAGTCTCTTGCTGACTTGTAGCACTAGTGTGACAAGTGCTGGGCTGACAATGACCCAGAAGGCTGTTGGTTCCCAACTGGGGCCCAGCCATGCTATTGTTGTGGCGCTCTCAAACGTGCTTGTACTATCAATGGGGCCAAGAGTCGCAGGCGTGGCGGCGTGCCAGACGCTCTTGTCGAGAAAACATTTTCGCGCACTGTTTTGGTCAGGAGGGCTAGGGAGTTTGTGAAGGGTCAGAAGCAGAAGGTCGCTGCCAGTGGTATGGCCGCCATTGGATGTGCCTCCTTGGTGTTGCCGACACGCCAAGGGGATGGGATGGAAACGGTCAGCAAATGAGGCGCTGGAGAGCACCAAGGGACTTCAGTCCCAGAAAAATGACAAGCCCCTTCCCCCAGCAAAGGGAAGGGCAAAGCAAAGCGTCCTCGGGTAGTGTCATTGCCTTCCCCTTTGCCAGCTCCTCAAGACACCGAGATGGAGGACTTGGAGAAGGCCTTAGCGGCGAGTTGCCTGCCTCCTCAAGACCCTGAGGCAGGCCCAAGTGGCCTCTTGTCGCCCATTTATTTGGCAGCGAGGACCCTTGGCGAGGACCAGGAGGTAGGAGAGCAGGAAGCGGTTGGTGACTCGGCGCCTCAAGAGGAGCGGGAAGAAGCTCCCGCAGATGTCGAGATGGAGGAGAAGGCAGAGGGAGTGGTAATGGGAGGGGACGAAGATCCCGAGGATGAAGATGAAATCTTGGCAACACAGCGTGAAGGTGACGAGGAGGCAGCGGCAAAGGAGGTGGTAGCGGAAGAAGGGGAGGCAGCGGCAGGAGTTGCCCAGGAGGAGCCTGAGTGGCGCTGGCTGCCTCCCTACGGTAACGTTGCCCCATGGGAAGTGTCAGACCCAGAGGATGTTGCCGGGCTGGAGCCAAGGCGCCCCGTGGTCGCCAGGATTAATCCTGCTTGGACCCCTCAGCCACAACCAACCGTTACTGGCGATGCCTTTCAGTGGCTGGGTCAAGACCTCGTCTACCCAGTCATAGCGCTTAACCCTCGTGACATGCTGGAGCGGTACTCAAGAAGGGCAGCAACGATGGAGTCTTCAATGGAGCAGGAACGAGAACAAGTTCGGGGTCAGCTAATGGCGCTGCGATTGCGCTATTCCAACCTGGGTCATAGCCTTCATGTGCTTCACGATTACCAGGGGGATTGCCAAGCCGCCAACAACATTCTACCTGGCAACCTTCTCCCCCTTCGCGACTCCTCTTTGCTGGTATCGGATAGTTCCCTGCTGCTAGACGACGATAGCGATTGAGCGGACCTTAGCGTAGATAGGCCGCTTATGTAAATATTTTGTTTTTGTTACCACCCATCTTGTCAAAGTTTTTGTTGCTTTATTGGTGAGTGAAAGTATAAGACCAATCTGAGTTAGCACACCAGCACAGGGTAAGTCAAGTAAGGCAAAGGGAAGACGAGCGGTAAGCATTTTTAAGGTAGGTGCCAGCGAGAGGAGAAGTAGGTGAGGGACTTAGACAAATTTTTGAGGAAAAAGGAAAATGCTCAGTAAATCATCATAGCAAAAAACCCTTGGCAAGAGTTGCGCAGGGCGCTAAGCGTTGGCGACACGCTAGCGCTGCGACTTGACTATGTAAGGAAATGTCTGTTGAATATAGTACAGTAAGTATCAGCACGAAAGATAAGTAAGGTAAGTAATAGAAAAAGAGAGCTTATCAATATAGTCTTTTCTAATCATTTTCTTCTTCTTCAACCAGAGTTGGCAAATCATCATCATCCAATAATTCTGTTTCTTCAAGTTCCCTAAGCTTGGCGGTGTCGATATCTAGCGCTTCAAGCGGCAAATCAATTTGTTCCCTGGCGAGATATGGTAATAGGTGAAAGGCAGCAACTGGTCGATGTAGTACTGAACCATCTAGTTCACAGAGCATGTAAGCGCCTCCACGGTTATGAGAGATAACTACCAAAGGTCCCAAATAGCGTGGACACATTTTCTTGTTGTATGAAGTTTCAATTTTGGAGTTGCGCATAAGCACTAGCGCTCCTCTCGGGAAGTTGTAATCTTTGATAGTAGCGCTATGCTCGGTTTCAAATCGTAGGGCTGCTTGGCAACGGGCGCTAAAGACTACCTTGTGGAGTTGCTCTAAATCTTCTTTCCTTCGCTGAAGATCAATGGCTCGTCTGGCAATAAGATCAGTAGTCGCTAGGATGCTGTTGGGTGCTGGTTGAAGGTAGGTCGCTTCTATAATGTCGGCAGGGAGTAACGGATGGGTGCCAGTAGCCGCGTAATAGGGAGAACAACCCATGCGCTTACAAATGGTAACTCTTTCCAACCAAAATACTGAATAGGTCGCTTCGCTCCAACGAGATTCGTCGCCATCGACTGTCTTGAAGAGCGCTTGCCGAACGTCAAAGTGCGGTCTCTCTACCAGACCATTGGCGCGCTTGTTGTAGCCAGATACTCGAATATGATGGATGTTGTATTTCTTGGCGAGATAGGTTAGCACTTTGATAATGGGCGCACCGTTATCCGTGACGATTTCTCTTAGTGCTCCCCAATGGCAAATGACGTCCTCAAACAGCCACTTGGCGACCACGTCCATATTTTCTCTCTGAAGCATTCGAAATTCAGGCTAGTGGATTAGCAAGCAACAACCTTGAATGATGTACTTGTAGCAACCAGATTTGGGCATGTGCATGGTATCGACGTAGATTTTGCTGAAGAAGGGAGCTGGCGTTGCAACGGTTGGCAGAATAAGCACTTGGTGTGTCTGTTGAATTTGGCATAGGTGGCAAGTCCTAATGTACCAGGCAATGTCGGCACTAGTGTGTGGCCACCAGAATCGTTCTAACAGAGAAGCTTGGGTAGCGTACAGACCTCTATGTCCTAGCTCGTCATGCATGGCGTGCAGGACTTGTAAGCAACTTTCTGGCTTGATGATCAGCTTGTGAGCGCCATCTCGATTTCGTCGCCAAAGTCGATTGTTGGTAAAGAAGAAGCGGGTAGCATATCGGATAAAGGTCGCGTATTGTTCGTCGGTAAGGCCTGTAGGTCGCTTAAGGTCTTGTATCCATTGTTCAACTATTAACAAGTGACTGTCTTCTGCCTTTGCCTTGGCGGATTGGGGAACAGCATTGTAGGTCAGGTTTCTGCTGTCTTCTCTTAGCAAATGAGGTTCCTGTACGACTTTTACTGGAGGCAAGTCTTGTCCAAGGATGCTTGCCGTGTAGAATGTGAGGGGTGCGCTAAAGATCTCGGGGCGGTAAGGGACAATGGGATGTAAAAAGATACTGGTAGGCTGTTGCCGTCATAGTAGGGGAATTGGCTGTTGTATAAGGTGCACAAAACCATATAATCTGTCAATCCAGTCCTCAAAATCGTTATCCGCCTGTGGATCCACTGCTGGGTCGCCAGGCTGCCGCGGTCGCCTAGAGAGTCCATCTGGTCCATGGAAAGAGCTCTTGACGTGTACCAACTCAAAGTGAAACATGAGGATGGCAACTACCCACCGGTTCATGCTAGCAGATGGCTGGATATCAGGATTCTGCAGCATGCCTTTGATGTACCTGGCGTCGACTTCAACAATCAGGTTCCGCATGCCAATCAAATACATCTTTAGCGACCGGAAGGCTTTGAAGAGTCCATAGAGCTCTAGTTTAGGCTGACTGTAATGAGACTCTCTGTCGTTTAGCGTAATAGACCCAAAGCGGTTATAGCATCGCTGTTTCTAATTGTCGCTAAGGCACTGGCACAGGAAGTAGCCAACAGCAATGTACGAGGTATCCACCGCCAAGATAACTGGGTCGGCAGAGCTATAGTCGATTGGAACTAGGGGTTTGGCATCGTATAGAGCTTTTACCAAATCTCGTTGTGCAGTGACCTGGTCTGGCCCAAATTTGAAGGGCTCGTTGGCGCGGGTGAGTCGGTTAAGGGTGTGTGCGCGATGGGCAAAATTCTTGACGAATATCCTGAGAATGCCAACAGTACCAAGAAAGGTGCGAACTTCAGATAAGTCGCGGCAAGGACCCCATCGCTCCAGGAGTGCTAAGCGAGACTCATCGGGAACGCAGCCATCGGGAGTGCAGATGTGACCAAGTATTTTGAACCTTGGCGCACAAAGGAGGAGTTTGTGGCCGCTAAAGGTTCCACCGCTATACTTCATACGTTGGAGAACTCGGTTGAGTAGCTGGAAAAACTCCCAAAGCGCTAAGCAAATATTGGAGTTGTCTGGATGGGTCGCTGGTAAGCCGTTTACAAGTCGCCAGTCTTTGGGGCCTTTGACGCCAACGTCATCAATAAAGCTAAGGACATGGTGCGGTATCTTGGGTTGGAGGATGAAAGTGATGTTGTCATGAAATATAGGGACTGAGTTTGTCCAGCCCATCGGTAAAGTGACTAGGCGCAACGCACCAAATGGAGTTTGAAAAGTAGTGAGATCTCGGGAAGAAGGGTGTATCAGGCGTTTGTCGTAGCCAACATAGAGGTCAAGGGTGGCACCACAAATACGCCCGGCAAAGGACTCGGCAATGTGGTCAGGGAAAGGCGGTACACCAGAGTGTCATATGGTAACTCTATTCAGCGGCTCGAGACTGTGAACTATGCATAGATTGCCGTTCTTTTTGAGGACACAAAACCATTGGGAGCGGTAAGAACTATTGGAGGGCTCGTAGACGCCAGCCTTTATCTTGGTCCTAATGATTTGGCAGATCTTGGCTTCGATTTCAGGCAGTAACAGTCAGTTGTGCTCAGTCCACGGCACGTGGGGAATGGTTGGGATTACAACAGGTGGGAAGAAGTCTGTACATAGACTGCCACGTTCCGAGTCCTCCCAAGTGAAGGCTTTATCTTGCTTAGCAACGAGGTCGGTAAGGACATTCAACTCATCTTTGGTCAAAAATCCTGTGTCATGCTCCTTGGCAAATTGTTGTTGGCGCTCTGTGGTAAAACATCCTGTGGGCTGAAAGAGTGGCAGATTTGGTGATAAAGTTGGTATGTCGGCAAGAGGGTTGCCAATGATCTGGCGCTCGATTCTAAACGTCTCGGGAGAGTGCGTAGCGACAGGTTTTGTTTTAAATGCAACTGGCTTATATTTCTTTTTGACTTGAACCCCTTTCCTTTTGGGAGCGTTAGCTTGATTATATATAGAGGTGGAAAGGGGAACTGTAGCCTGAGGAGCGGCAAGTCCGAGAACGGCTGGAGACGATGCTCTAGGAAGGGTAGTGAGATAAGTATCGGTAGACGCAATGTTTTGAAAGGACTTGGAAGCGGTAAGGTACAAGTACGCTAGAGGGGAGTCGGTAATGCTTTGATTTTTCTGGGAAAGCTCAGCATCGGTAGCGGATAGAGTAGTTAAAACTTCTTCATCAAGAAAAGCGGTAGACACAACATTTACAAGACCAGTAGAATGGTCATATTCCAGTGCTAGCACCACATCTCCGTGATCGTCGCCAATCACCTCCTCAATGGTCTGTGAAAACACCGGTGGGGAGGCTCGTTGGCATGTCGGTCGGTAAACTCTGGGGGCTTAGCGCGGGCGCCTTTTCGTTGTCCCCTAGGGAACGTTGGCACCGTTCGTTGGATTCTGGAATTGGGGTCGCTAATTGTTAAGGTCGTCTCGTCATCGGTAACTGTCTTGACGACTAATCGTGCCAAGACGTCGAAGGGTCTGCCAAGTAGTAGTGTCACGACCCCTCCCCTCCGGGCCCACCCCGGGACACCCCCGGAACACCCTCCGGGACCCTCC
>QGOA01004632.1:0-10265 GCA_003313075.1 Termitomyces sp. MG16
CGGATGGGTACTGGCGCATCCAGATTTTGCGGGCATGAATGTCTTGCCTGATGAGGAGGTACATCCCCTTGGTGAGCGCGTCGTCGTAAGCACGACGACTGTCCTGTTGCTGGAGCATCAGGCGTTGGTGATCGCCAATGGTGGCCTCACGCCACCCATCCCACTGAGCGATGGACTGGGGTGTACCGTAATGGTTGAGGTGTTGCAGCCTCTCATCGTCGATAGTGGCTGCCTCATTGTAGAGCTGGCTGTCGCTGAAGAATAGATGGGCCAAGTAGGTGATCCCATAAGTATACGCATGGTCAGCCCAGCTGACCGGAATTTGATTGTGAAGAAGGATGCATAATGCGTCCAAAGTGGTGAACACGGAAGCTGACGCTTCCAGGATGTCCACAGCCCAAGCCTCGAAGTTAGGGTCGTCGGCGTGGAGGGGCACAAAGACTTGCCCTGTAGCTGCCTCGTACTCAGCCACAGCCTCTTTGTAGAGGCCTGGCCGTGCGAATATGTAGGCCAGGTACTTGTGTACCGTGGACTTGGAGGCGTGGCTGGCGCTGAGGGCATGTACAAGTGCAAACCCAAAGAGGCTGCACCAATGAATGCACATGGCATGGTCCATGGCCAGACCAGTCCATATGTTGGACGTCCTAGGACGTCCATAGAGGATGGCGTATGAGCCCAGGTAGTCCAAAGCAAATGGTTGCTTTGGATCAGGGGGAGTAAGGCCGACAAAGGCAATTTTCCCTCCCTCTTTGCGGCAATAGAGCTGCGTTGGCACAATCATTTGCGGGACATTCTCCCACTCCTCTGGACTCGCAAAGGATACTGCAATGGTCCTATACTCGACCTCGTCAAGTAAGTGAGACATAGCTCTGTCTCGGGCAGTAGGGTGGCAGTTGAGCGCCACCCGTTTGAATTCGTTGAGCAATAGGTAGCCCAACTGATGCTGACAAATCAGCATAAACTGGTTGTTAACCAGTGCATGAAGCCTGCAGACTTCTCGAGGACTGCGGGGAAACCCACGAGGTGCCACTTGGTACACCTTACTGTTGTGGGGTGTTGCCGCGGCGTTGCCCTCTTCATCGGTCTCGAAGGACCTGGCTGCGCGGGCTTCTTGCCTGACAAAGATGGTATTGGTCACTGGCAACCAATAGAACTGGGGAGCTAACCCTGCACCAAAGAATGAGTTTTGGCGCTCAATAGTGTGATCATGGTAGATCACAACACCAAGTGCATCAGGAATGTGCCCAGTTTGGTCCTTGAGGAGGGCAGCTCCTCGCTTGGCGCTATCCTGCGCCCAATGTTCCATCTTGGCCCGTCAATTGCTGTTGCGCTGTTCGCGCGCCATATGTTGTGCCGCCGTCTCATGCAGCACAGGGGATTCCATACGAGCCTCTTCAGGCTCCTCATACCAATTGTCATCGGAGGGCGGGGATGGCAGCCTCTCCGGCTCCGACTTCTCAGACCATGGGTCTATTGCCCACACACACCACGGGAGTCGGGCTGGCGGGCCCTCTACCAGTATTGCGGGTAAAAAGGGGATGTTAGCCCCTGGGGCCCCTTTTGGAGCATCCTCGGGGAAGTGCACGTTGACGTATGCGTGCCCTTCCAGTTGCTTACCCCAACAATCCTTTTGGGGTTGTGAGGCCTTAGCCTCAGTGGGGCGTGTGCTCACGCCCCTGGAACTCTGCTCCCCAGAGTATGTGGTGGAAACCACGGATACTGGTCACGAAGACACAACCTCAGACATGCCGCTGGCGAGGCGCTGGATAAGCTGGGGGGTGGCTGGAGCAGGAACATCTTCATAGGGAAGGATGTCCCATCCTAGGCTGGCCTCCTGGCCGGGGGCAGCAACGCTCGACTTAATCGAGCGGGAGGGCACATCCTCCACTCCTTGCCGATGCACCCTTTTGCTGGAGTCGGTGTCCTGACTCGGGGGTGTAGTCTGCTGCTTACAAGCAGCCGATAGGGCAAGGAGATCAGTTTTGTGCTGGGTGCGCATATGATCCATGTCGTCCATCATCCAGCTGATGAGGATGACCGCCTCCACATCGCGGAGGAATGATGACTCTGTGGGTACATTGTACCCGTTGTCTCCCAGACGTTGGAGAAGGGTAGCCAGGACTAAGTCCTGGTTGTGACTGGGCTCGACAGCCTGTGCTTTTCCTTTGTCGCGTCGAGGATGTGACTCTTCTTCTGAGCTGGGCTCGGATTAGTGTGGCATTTCCAGCCGCTGTAGCAAGGAGAGCTTGGCCAAGCTCTCCATTGGCGCATCAGCCAATGAACTGATGCTCCATTCTGGACTGAGAGTTTCTGTGCTCTCAATGGCCGCGGTGGCCTGCATGAGGGATGCTTTGCGTCCCTCTAGATTGTCAATTGGTGCTGTGGTCGACAGGAAAATTGACCGGCCTCCCTTGGCTGGCGACTCATGCGAGTTGCTGTACTGGGGCATTGCGCCCCAAGCCCCCATCCAAGCCGGGGGGTACAGCATCATTACAGGCACACCACCCATCCCAGGGTAGTGCGCTGGGGCGGTAAACTGGGGCAAAGGATGTGCGCCCATAGCTCCTCTCGCTATAGCGGGGGCAAACTGCCCCCATCCTGGCGCTGCTTGGGGGCTGACTAGCCCCCTGTAGGCCTGTTGCTGAGATTGGCCCTCTGTGTGATGTGGCACATAAGCGCCCAATACTGGTTGTTGGGGCTGATAGCCGCTCACAGGTGCGTTTTGGGGCATGAAGTTGCCCTGCATGGGTTGAAGTGGCGGATAGCCACTGATCACCGGCTGCTGCGGCAGGTAGCCCGCTGCTGTGGGAAGCCCACAGCTGGTTGCGATTGTCCCCACTGGGGCGCATTTTGGGTCAGCAGGGGAGCCATCTGCCCCTCCTCTTCAGCTGACAGTACAACCAATGGCGCAAACTCAATGTGATGCTGCTGCTGCTCAGGCTGATCCACGGGCATGTTGTCCATGGTTGAGGGAAAAAGGCAAAAAAGAAATTTCACCTTTTAAGACGTGTTTCAGCCACAGCTGCTGACCAACTCAGCCAAACCGTGATTGGAACTGCCGATCAAATTAAGCGCCAGCACACTTACTTAATTGATGTGGGCGCTTAACGCCCTTCAACTCCAAATAACGGTCAAGTGCCGCCAACTTGGAGCAATGGGAGTGTGGCTCCCATGTTGTGTCCCCAAGGGACCAGCGTACTTCAAACTCGAGCGTGTTATGCTCAGTCCACCGGTGCCTAATTATGCACTCGATGAACCATTTGTCATCATCTTGAGCCCCAAAATCATAGGGGCCCAGAGTTGCCCTGTTAGGGAATAGCGCATCGTCAGACGCGCTGTAAGGTCGCAACAGCGACACGTGAAACTTTGGAACGATGCATCGTTCCTGCAATGCCAGAGGCAGCTCCAACACGTAGTTGGAGGTACTTGGCTCTGCATCTAGGACGTGGTATGGGCCTACCCATTTTGGGCAGAGTTTACTTGCCTGACCCTTTGGAAGTCTGAGGTTATGCGTTGACAGGTAAACCAATGCTCCTACTGCTATTGGCGGTTCTGCTTGCTTACAGTGATTGGCGCTTTTCGCCTGAAAGACTCATGCCTCTATGATGGCATCATGCACCGCCGCAATGTTCTCCAGGGCCTGCTTGACGAACTCGACAACTCCTCGGTGAGCCACCGTATCAGCACGAACTTCGTGCAGCATGGAGGGCAAGTACCCTCCGTTGAGCTCAGAGGGCGCATACCCTGTGGTATCTGAGATACTCGCATTAATTGCAAACTCAGTGAGTGGACACCAGTCCACCCAGTCCCGTTGGTCAGGGCAAACAACTGCCCTCAGAATCTGGCCTATACTGCGGTTAGCCCGCTCCGTTTGCCCATCCGTTTGAGGATGGAAGGACGTCAACATGAGGAGTCGCGCTCCTAGCAGTTTGTGGAGTTCCCTCCACCATTGAGACGTGAACTTTGAGTCACGGTCGCTCACAATGGTGCTAGGCAGCCCATGCAGCCTAACGATCTCCCTCAGGTAGATCCATGACAGCTCCTTAGCCGTCAGCATAGTTCGCACCGGTATGAGGTGCACCATGCTTGTCATGTGGCAGATGACCACCCAGAGGTAATTGAACCCTCTGGACTCTGGAAAGGGACCTATGAAGTCCATTCCAATGGAATCCTAAGGTTTCACCAGCACGGGTAGCTGGTGTAGCTTCCCAGGAGGGGATCCAGGGGGCAACTTTGCCCTCTGACACGCTGCGCACGAGGCGCAGAACTTGGTCACTTCTTGGGCCATATGTGGCCACCAATACCATCTCCAGATGTAGCCCAACATCCGGGCGGCACCAAAGTGCCCCACCAGTGCATGGGCCTGGTCCAAGACCCACGTAACAATGGTTCGCGTACAGGGGAGGCATACCACTGCTACTCCTTGACGGTTCTGCTGTCGTGATGAGTCCACCAGGCTCATGCCTGAACCAAGGATGGTCGTCAGGATTGGCGAGTATCTCGGTGAAGAGAGAATCATCGCCATAGTCCTGCACCACTTCCTTCTGGAAGTTGTCATTGACCAGGCTAGGGGGCTGGGATGAAGGCAATTCGCCTTTGAGCATCTCTGCAAGCGTAACAGGTATATCGGGGTGCTTGTGCTCCCCAGTGGATGCTGGGTCCACGGCTTCATGCTCCTTGAGCAGCTGGGTGGCTACGTCCTGCTCTTCATGCTGCTCCCTGAGGTGAGTGCTTCATCTCCATTCATCATCACGCATAGCACGTACTTCCAGGACATGCTCCCTGAGCTCCTGGTATCGGTGGAGAGGTAAGTCCTTTCCATCAGGGTCTATGCAGCAGTCTGCCTGCACATACTCATGAGGCTCGTGAGCCTCCCCAACTACATCACTCTCAAAGTAGCGTGACAAGCAGTCTGCCACTTTGTTGAGTTCACCTTTAACATAGGTGATGTCGAACTGGTATCTCGACATGTAGTCTATCCACCGTCGCTGACGCGGCAACAAGTTTACCTGAGTTTTGAAGAACTCAAGGGCCTTGTGGTCTGTTATGATGTGGATGGGATATCCCATCAGCTTATCCTCCCACTTGAGGAGGGCCTTGAGTATGGCAAGAGTCTCCAGCTCGTGCACCGCATAGTTTTGCTGGGCCGTCGTGAACTTCTTCAACATGAACCCTGCTGGGCAGCACATCTGCCAGCTGCTTTCCTGGCCGTACATGGCTCCGACACCTGTCTTGGATGCGTTGCAAATGAGCCATATCGGCTTGTCCCATCTAGGGTCGATTGGTCAAATCACCAGAGTCTTTGTACAGATCTGTTTGACCATCTCGAAGCACCGCTGGTGCAATGGCCTCCAATTGAACGGTGACCCATTCTGCGTCATGGCCATAAGTGGCCCAGTATAGGCTGTGACATCGGGCAAGAAGCTCGATATGTAGTTGACAAGACCAACGAACCGTTGGATGTCATTGTAGTTTCGGGGCGTTTGCCACTCCCAAATGTGATTGAGCTTGTCCTGATCAGGGTGGATACCCCGCTCATCTATGACATGCCCTAGGCAGTCTATACTCTGAGCGTAGAGCTCACATTTCTTCCACTTCAAGTACAACTTGTACTTGCAGAGTCGTTTGAATACAACTCTGAGGTGCTGCTCATGCTCCTCCATAGAATCCAAGTAGATGAATATGTCATCTAAGTAGAAGTGCATAAAACGTCCTATTACGTCTCAGAAGATAGAGGTCATTAGCCTCTGGAAAGTTGCTGGAGCATTACAGTCTCCAATCTGCATTATGTTGCTCGTGAACGTGCCCATGATCAATGCAAATACGGTCTTGGATACGTCTTCGGTGCAAATGCGCACCTGCTCGTAAGCGTCAGTAAGGTCAATCTTCGAGCAATACTTCACCCAAGCCACGTCTTCCCAGATCACCTCCTGATCTGGTAAAGGAGTTACATCCTTTATGGTGTTGTCATTGTGCTGACGCGCATCAAGAGCTGTTTGAAGAGATCCATCCTTCTTTGAGATGCACAATAATGGTGCAGCTTGCAGGTGCATGGGGACCACCATTGAGCATTCAAATAGCAATTAGTTTTATCGCGTAGTTGCTCCTGGAGTGCGTGGGCAGCGTGGCAAGTGGTACTTATATTGCTTGCTCTCGTCTATGAGATTGATCTCATGGTTCACCTCCCGCCATGGTGGGAGCTCCTCCTTGGTCCCATTGACCATGTTGGCAAATTCTTCTTGCCATTGCTGATGCAACCGAGGTATATCTTCCTCACAAAGGCTTGTCGCCTTCTGCTTCCCCTTCATATGCACCGGGGGAAGTACTTCCACCGTCTCTGAGGGTGGCCGAGGCGGCGGTGCATACTGCTCGCACATTGCGAGCACCCAATTGACACTGTCATCGGGTATATGTAGTCTCAGTGGAGCACCCGCTGCCGCTGCCTTATAAGCCATGAGGCTTGTTCCCTCACGTACAAGTGAGAATGCTACAGACACCTCGTCCGAGGCTGGCTGGTGATACGCTGGTTTGACGGTCATCCGTCTCTGGTGCACATTTCGCGCACACATGGCTGCCACCAGCTCGTTCTACTCTTGCGGCATTCGCGGGTCATATGCCCAGTCGTACTCCAGCAGGGGTGCTGGTCGTTCCCATAGGGACTGTGTGTCCCCCTCTCCTGAGGCTTCCGCCTCTCGGATGCTGTCTCTCAAGTCATCCAACTTGACTCGTGAAGACGTAGGTGGACATACATCCACTGAGTCCTCCCGTTGTCTCGACTTTCAATGGCACTTGTCTGGAGGCTTTGCGCCTCGAATATCAGGAGCGATTATTTGCTTGTCGCTCCTCTTGGAGGCTTGATACTCCTCCTCGCTCATTATCACCACGTTGTGGTCTGCGCTCAGTCCAGGCATAGCCTGCACTTCCTCCTCCACATCCTCCACCGCCGGCCAAGTCATGGAGACTCCTTGCGTTTCTCCATAGTGCGATGACGTCGCAGACGATTATTAGTGTCGTCTGCTGTAGCTCGTTTGGCTGGGATCACTCTCCCATTCACTAGTACCTGACAGTGGTCAAAGTCTAATATGACTTTGTTACGCCATATGAATGGTGTTCCCAGTATCATATCATAGCGATCGAAGTTCGCTACATCCATGTATTCCTGGCTACGTGAGCCCAGTGTTTGGACAGTCATATTTGTCCTATACTGCACCATGGCTCGGCTCCCTACGGTGCCCAGCTGTAACGCCAATGGCGTATCCAACTCCTGCATGGATATTCTGTACACATGGGTGAACTGGGGCATTATGCCTGACATAGTACTCCCAGAGTCCCATAAGGTCCATGCCTTGTGGCCATCTACATCCACATACAAGACCAGGCACTCCTTGTCTGCCCGTTTCAATGTAGGGCACTGCAAAGTGCCCTCTGCACGACGAAGAGTCACCTTCTTCATCCGAACCACGTTATTCTTTTTGGAATCATTTGTAGACGGCCAATCCATCATTGCTGCTAGGCACTCAGAGTCGCTGTCATGACTGTAGTACTCGTTGTCATAGATGTTGTCATATACGTTGACTGTGGCATACTCCTCCCCCTCCATGGCCACACTCTTGGGCTCAGCGCCCAATGCCTCCTCTGGGGGCTCCTGGTTGTTTGTGGGGTGCTCTGCCTCAGACTCGGCAGACACGTCTCCATCACTCCCACTCATGGCTGCAGTATGTGCAGCTCAAAGGTGGGCGCAGGGTGTATACCCCTTCCTCGGGGCTCCCGGCTTTGCGGGGCAGTTGGTAGCGTAGTGGCCTGGTTGGCCACACGCAAAACAAGTCCCCGTCTGACCTGGTGGATTGGCCGGCTTGAAGTCCGGCCTTGGTTTAGGACGTTCTCTGTCTGGCACCTACTCTGGACATGGGTAGCTCCGCCCTCGGTTCACAGCAGGGATTCTGCATACCACAAACCGCATGTTGCGGTCACGATCCAAATTGGCCTTTTTGGCCAAGAAGGTCCCCACATGTTGACCGCGTGAGGGTGTCCCAGCAGGTGGTAGTTGCCTGGTTCCCCCTTTGTGTCCACTCCGATGTTTGTAGTGGTTAGCAGTCTTCAGGGACTGCTCATACCTGATGGCATATGCCACAAACTCTTCCACATCGTTGACTTCTGGGGACAGTCCGTCCTCATGTATCAGATAGCGGCGCATGTCCACTGGAATGCCATCCAAGAATGTTTCGAGCATTGTATACCTGTCCGGGTATACTGCCATATTCTGGGCATGGTCGTTAAGGGTATCATAGAACCCTTGCACTCCCAACTTCTCAGTGTACTTGGCGGACTGGAAATCCCGCCTCGCATCCTGGAGCATTGAGGGGTGCACGAATCGATCATACAGTCCTGTAAGGACTCCTTTGAACGTCCAGTCATACTGGACACGGTTGACGTGCAGTACTGCCTGTCGAAACCACCCCATGGCCTCTCCAGCCAAGAACTCAGGAAGAACGAAGATTTGTTCTCGTTCCATACGGTCACCTCCATATAAGCACATGGCAAGATGGGTGCATACATCCATTGCCCAATCTTCCAAGTCACTGAACTTGGATGCACCTGTATAGGCGCAAATATGCCTACTGTCTGCTTTACGCAGCTTCACCCCATCTGGTAACCATAAGGTTACACCCAGGGCATCATCGACTACTCAATGCAGGCGATTGTGCATGGCTTCACGATGCATTTGAATGGCCTCCTGCTGACCCAGGGATCTAGTCACCAAATCAGCAGCCTGGGGAAGTGACTTCCCTCATCCACCCTCCGGAGAACGTCCCGAGCCTTCTCAACTGTGGGCATAATTGCCCTTGTCTTGAGGAGTTGACCTAGAGCCGTCATCCCGGCTGTTACCAGGGGCATTATGTCTCGTGGCACCATCTCGATCGAGGAAGTCTCCTCAATCATGATTGTTGTGCCACCCTGGAACTGGAGAAGCTTGATTCTCCTGACCCTGCATGACGAATTGATGACGCATCTCGTCAATGGGCTTAGTGCCCTTGAATACAATGCCCTGATTGTCGATAAGGGACTGTCCCTTAATCCTGAGGTTGCCATTGCGCATACATTGATATGCAACTCTGTCACTCAATGTTTCTGCCATGGGCAAGCGTGGCATCACAGATGCCTCGCTCTCCATCTTGAGCACGGTACTATCGTGCCCATCCGGACCTGGCATATCTGTCCTAAGGTCTTGGTTATGCATGTGTGGGGGCTCCTCATGCCACCCTTGTCCTGCTGGAGTATAGAAAGTACTCACCGGTCTTACTTCGGGCACTTCCTGCGCCCATGCTAGTGCCTCCACTAGCTCAATTCTGATGTCTTGATTGTGCCGTGCCAAGCATTCCTCGGACATGTGGCTCCAGGGGGTCAAGGCCCCCGATTGCCATGTGGCCTTCTGCTGCACATACATTTGCAGCTCAATAGTGAGCACTCTCACCATCAAATCAGTATATTTTGTACTGAATACATTGGGCACTTCATGCCCTTGTCGCCTAAGTGCTACTATATATGCTGATGCATAGCGCTCGAGTCGCGCTTGGGTGGTGTATTTCATCACCTCTGGGTGCAAGTCCCAGAACACCCGCAAGCGCATGGTGTACACAGTTTTCAGCCGCTGCTCCTCTGCTCCAGCGTCGTCGTCACTTGACGACTCAATCACCTCCTCTGGAAGCTCTACAACCTCCAGAGCTTCCTCCACTGCTGGTGTGCGCAGAAATTGGTTTTCCATGTGGGATACTTCCAGACTTGCAGCCTCCTCCGGTACCTCTTCTATGTGGGCTTCCACTATCTTAGAAGGCATTGAGCCCGCTGTGGACCGCCTGGTCCCACTACTCTAGCTCGGAGGGATAGCTCTCCCAGTCCATACCGACAACTCGGTGTCTCCTGGGGTGCCATAGACACCTGTTGACTGTTGGCCATCCTCAGGGGGCCCTTTTGAAGCTAATCGGCTAGACCATCGCAGTCCTCCTGGCAACTGCATAACTGGGGGATTTAATCCCCCTAGCATCTTGTCCTGGGGGTGTTGCTAACCGTCCTGCTGTGAGCTTTCAGCTCTCCGGGCCTCGCTTTCATTCCTGGCCAGGTCGGTGCTCTGACCTCAGTCTCAAGCCTTGGGTCTTGCCTAACCCGCATTGGACGCTGACGCATCCTGGGTGTCTGCTGGGTCTCCCCGTAGGTCATGGGCATTCCGCCTGCCGTCAGTGGAAACTGCAGGTATGGGATTACTCATT
>QGOA01004645.1:0-13369 GCA_003313075.1 Termitomyces sp. MG16
ATATTATTTCTTTCTTTATATTTATCAGATTTTGTCCAAAACTTTATTATTTCTCATTTAAATATTCAAAAAACTTTATTTCTCAGTTGTTAATCTTATGTATCTTCTTTTTATTTTGAGGCTTTGGCCATAAATAATGCCAGCCACCTTCACAGGATCCATCTCTGTCATTTCTATTATAGATAATCAGCCTGAGGTACTCAATCTAAATCTATTCAAACTCACACTTTTCTGACTTGAAATAGAATTGGCATTGGTGAAGGCAGTCTAGAATGAAGCAGTGCTTCTTCAATGTCTTGGTATAAATGAAAATGTCATTAAGATACATGCACACTACTCTAAAAACATTACTAGTGGCTTAAATAGTCTGCAGTTAGTCTGGAATGCTGCCTTACACTCATCTCCTTTCTAGATGCACACATTGTTGTAGCTTTATTGAACATCCAACTTAGTGAAGTAGTGCATACTCTGGAGGTTCTTAATCAACTCATAAATGAGGGAGAATGAGTAGTGGTCATTGCATCAAGCATGCAGTAGTAGTTCTGGATCAATTAGAAAGAGCTCTCTTTTCTTGATAAAGAATATGAATAAGGCCATTGGTAATTTTAAGGAGTAGATATATTAAAACATAGTCAGAGCCTTGATCATACCAAGAAAACTAGATTGAGATACAATTCTAGTTCTACAAAGTGTGTTTAACAAGCTACATAAGTAGCAACTGTCAGGAGACATTTTTTTTAATCCTGTGTTATCTACATCCAAACTTCTTCTCTAACAAGTTGAAAATAGTATGGGTCCTATCCTATATGAAGTCTGAATAGGTAGCAACCTCAGCAAAGACAGCTGCATGGTCTTCTGCAACAAAGACCAGTGATAGGTTTCTACTCAGGCTGAGTGCATTTAGAAAACAAGCATTTGTTGAGGTTTTTCTGACCAATTCTTGGAGTTTTTCTAGTAATTTGGACTTGGGCTAAAAAGAGAACAAATCTATTTGTATTTTTTAAAAAGTATAGAGTTGGATGGCTGCTAGTTGCTATTGACAGCATGCTGTTGGGCAAAACAGTGATTGGAGGTGCTAGGCTATAGCACCACAGATAGACACTTTGTAAAATTTTTATTAGTGCTAAGTATAAAAGATAGCTATTGTATATATAAATACCAATAAATAAGAATTTAGTTACTCTTGCAGTTCAAACTTACTAGCCTGAATTTGTCTCTCTGAGAAGTTATAATATTGTAAAACTTTAAATGCTTATAATTTGCCAGGTAATATCAGACATGCTCATACTTAGCACTCTTTGGTATACTACCAGGACTTTGCCAGAACTCCTCAATCTTTAAGCATGCCACATGCTAGGACAATGTTTTACAACATAGCTCTAGTGTCCTCAATTTGATGTTATCACTAGTACAGCCAGGAGAAGCAGTTTTTAGATAAGTACATTGACTTGTTTTCTATGCTAGTAGAGCAGGCCAAGTACTTTGATGGCCTTTAACTTTGCCTCATCTTTTAAGAAGAGCTCTATCCAGTTGTGCATCAACAGCTTTATAGAGGTGTGTCTGTCAGACAACAAGGTCTAGTCCTGATACTACATGGACTGGAAATAGTGGCAGCTCATAGAGCTCAAACATGACCTGTGCCATACTGTCACATCAGTGCTAGCTCCATGCTGTCCTCAGATATGTCCACTTTGGAGAGCCTGCAAGAAAACCTGGTAAAAAGAGCAGTGGAGAAGAAGTCAAGAGAGGATTTTTAGAGGTGCTGATGATGCTCAAAAGTTGGTTAATAGCAGATATGATAAATGACTACTAACTCAGAAATCTGTGTTGGAAGCAGTAAGGCTGAAGTTGGTAAGGAAAAGGTGCTAACAACAAAGTGTGCCAAAAGGGAAAGGTGAAGGGGTTGGCATTTGGCAAGACAAGCAGCAAGAAAATTATAAGCTTAGCAACTTTAAGCTGCATAATGCCTACCATAAATACAAGGCACATAAGTTCTGTAAATTAATAGAGCTGTGGCAAGCAGATGAAGTGTTCAGACAATTAGTAACTATTTGCCAATTGACACTCAATCAACAACTGCTAACTTATTGACAGTTGCTAACCAAAATGAGTAGACTAGGATATAGAAATTCTGTTCTGTTCTACTATAAACAAGATAGTAAGTAAGTATTTTATATACTACAATAAGTTTACTGTTGCTAAGTGGCTAAACATCACTAAAGTGCAGTAAACTGGAAAATTTACAAGTTGGCTCTAAGAACTCCTCAATTCTGCTGTTTATCCAGTTTGTTAAGTAGTGCCAAGCACCAAATTGGAATGCCAAGCTGTCAGTCCATATTACTAAGTAATGTCAGACACCAAGATCAAATACTAAGCTGTTTATTCATCAATCCTAATGAGCGCTGCTATATAATGATGCCATTTGTTAACTTTTATTCTGCTTGCTATTAGCACTATCACTAATACATTTTTTACTATGCACAGCCATTGAATATTAGACTTGTTTTCTTTGGATTTCTCTCTGCTAGGTGATCCTTCTCATTGTATAGTAGCCTGTCTAATATACTTTGGATTTTCTTCTGCCAGTTATATGATTGGCCATATCCTCTAAAGGTCAATCTAACAGCAAAACAAGTCTCTTAATTCTATACTTTTGATATTTGCAGATGTATTAATTTTAATTAGTGTAAAGATGACTACTGAAGGTAAAAAGCATTTTTGGAGGCCTTTGCATGCCAAGAAGTCCTTCAATCATCACATCACTCCTTTCTCCTTTTTTAGCCAGATGCCATTCTTGACACATTGCCAAAGTCTGGCAGTTTTTATGTTGTGAATAGTATGGCTCACAGTTTCAGATATTCCAGATGGCCTTCTCTGTTGTTCTTCTCCTTCTCCATTAGCTGCCTAGATGAGTGCACTATCACTTTTTTACATTACAGATCCTGCCTCATTACAAATACTGTCAGCAAATAGTTCCTGCATCTTGCTTTTTGTATTTAATAATTCTTTTCATTTATACTTCTTATTATCAGTAAGACACAATCCATGGCCTTATAGTAAGCATTGCTCACCTCTCACTTAGCTATTTTGGTGCATAGATTTTTATGTTTCTATTATCATTAAAATATCTAAAATAATGTAGCGTAGTCCGTTATGTGGTGTTGGCCACATAGCTTTTACTTACTTTAGTAGTCAATAATATATTATTATTATTTACATTATTATAAATAGTCTTAACCTGCTGCTTATTAAGCAGCTTACTTTTTGTTTATACTACATAGTCAATAGACTGGACTGGTCTGATTCTGTGCAGTGTGAACCTTAAGCTCTTATATAACTGTAACTTTGTTATATTTTTTTGAATCCACCAGCTAGGATCTATTAATAGTCTAGCATCCAACGTTAGTCACTGAGTTCATTGACAGAACTCTATCAGCTTCTTGAGCTTCTTGCACAGCCACACTATGCAAATTTCAAACAGAGGATTGATGAGTAATCTTATACCTGCAGTTTTCACTGATGGCAGGTGGAATGCCCACGACTTACAGGGAGACCCAGCAGACACTCAGAATGCACCAGCATCCAATGTGGGTCAGTTAAGACCCAAGGCTTGAGACCGAGGTTGGAGCACTGATCTGTCCAAAAATGAGAGCGAGGCCTGGAGAGCTAAGAGCTTACAACAGGATGGCCAGCCATGGCTATGGAACAAGATGCCAGGAGGATTAATTTCCTCAGTTATGCAGCTGCCAGAAGGACTGCAACAGTGATGACGCCAACTGTGGTTGGGTGCGCTGGACATATATGCAGTACAACGCCATCTCCAGCACTTGGTGTGCGTAGTTATGAGGAGTCCTGACAGAGTCCCAGTATGCTTGAGCAGAGGTGATAAAACAATGCACTAAATTAGTAAGCATCATAGCTTAAACAAAGATATTGAAGAAAAGATGAGTAGCGCAGCGTATTGTGCCTGTAGGTGGCACCATAAACGATGAAGACGAGATAGACAAGGCTAGCGCCTGACTTAGTGATGAAGTCAAAGGAAGCTAGCGTGATTTGAATGCTAAGTGTAACTGTGTGCTCAAAAGGTTACAATTCGTTGTTATATACATGTAAAGTAGCTATTTTATATACTATGCCCTACCGTGTTTGCCAAGATAAAAGTCCATCTGTGGCACTACCTCTTAACACCTCTCCTTGTGGTTTTTTCTAACGGCAACCTGTCAACAGTGACCTTTTGCACATAGATGACAGCGACCAACAGCGTTATGACCCACGGCGACCAGCAGCAACTCTATATTGACTTAGAATTGTACAAGTCTGCTTACTTTTACTATAACTCTGATTGGCCAGGCTGTTCCGGAGTATGGTCAGAAAATCCTCAACAGACGCCATGAGCACTAATGTCAGTGCTACTCATTGTATCAGTTTCTGACAGGTCCAGATGTTGGATTTAAGTATATCTAGTGCTGCCGTTATTAATCCTTTTAGACTTCTGATTAAAGTGCTTTGTCAAATGGCAGCACCTGCTGCTGGCTCCTTCTGGAAGTGATCAGGGTTTAGTTAGAGTCCTCTCCTGCCATCGTGTTAGTACTATATGTTCTGAGCCTCCTTTGTTCTTGGGATAGGTGAATGGAGTGTGCCGAAAGCCTGGTAGCTAGCAGTTAGGGTAAATGGCTAAGTCCTGTAGTAGGTTGCCAGAGCTAGGGCTGCTTTATATTCCCAACTGGTCACTAGAGTCTTCAGTACGTCAAGTATCAGTTGGCCTATAATGTCCCTTGATGCGCTCAGTCCAAGTAAAAGCCTATCATCTCTCCCTAACTGAAAAATTGACTGTCCTCAGTCAAACACCATCATTAATTTGACTACGCTACGGTCCGTATAATGCTGCCAGCGCCTTATAAAAGTCATTTTCAGCACTTCACCTTCCCATCTTTCCAGCATGTCCACTCCTTTCAATGCCTCTGCTCTTCGCAATTTCCTGGCTAAAGCCTCCTATTTATTTGATTGTGCTAAGTCTGTCAGTCCTGCTGATGCACCACAAACTGTGCCTGGAATTATGCAGCTCTATTGGTGGTGGCTCATGGTCCATGGCTCTGACAGTTCCTGGGCGTGGGGCATTGAGGTTCATGAATAGTACATGGCTTGGTACCATGAATATGAGGGTGTCAATTGGTTATGACCATTTGCAGACTTGTTTGTAAGTTTTTAGATTTGATTTTGGATTCGTGGCGCTAAGGTTCAGTGCCCATACTAGGCTCCTTCTCTGTCCGACGAGATTGACACCCTGCTGGCTAGTACTGAGGTTGGCGATGTAAGTTTCCCTTCTTCTTCCTCATGTTTCCCATGTTAACCCTGAGTAGTCAATTGCTATGTTGCCCACCATCGCCAGTCTCCCTAGTGTCCTGTCAGCCTCTACTGTTCCTTCCAATCCAGCCGCTCCTGCTGCTCCTGTCTCTGTCCTGCCTCCTCCTGTTCTTGGTAGTCCTTTTTGTGGCAATGCTTCTCCCACTCATACTGCACCTCCTTATTCGGCCATCAAACGAATTGCTGTTACCTCCAGTGAGCCCCAGCCTAGACCCATCCATACTATTTCTCGTCTTCTCCCCATAACTTTGCCGTTGTCATTAATCGCGCACCCCCTGCTCTCGCTAGCCCTCCCAAATATACCATGTGTCCTTGTTTACATGCTACTAGTTCTTCTACTAACTTTGCTTCTCAGATCAATCTCCCTGCTCATGTTGCCCCTTTGTATGTCATAAGTATTTCCTTTTAAGATTGCTAGGCTCTAGCACTTGATCAGGCCCTCCTTAGACACCCAACCAGACTATGTTTACTGACATGGAGCTTTATGATTTGTTACGCCTTTGTCGCGATACTACCGTTATTGATACTGGCCTCCCAGCTGGTGTCCAAGTACTCAGTGCTAAGAAGAAGGTTACAGTGGCGCCTGTGGAGTGTCGTGCTTTTAGGGCAAAGATTGGCGTGGTAAGTGCTTGTTTGTCCCTGATAGGTTGATAACGTCGCTAACTTCTTTCTCAGTGCGATAAATGTTGGTCTGAAAATGATCCTGAGAGTTGCTGGTTTCCTACCACCTCTCTTCCCTGCTACTGCTGCGATGCGTTGAAATGGGGCTATGCCTTCAATGGGATTCATACTCGTGAACGTGGTAGAGACGCCATCATGCAATGAAATTACAAGCACGCAGTCTTAGTTCGTAACACCCAGGCCTTTGTGCTGCAGCAACACGATCTGGCTGCTACTCATCAGCCCACTGTGATTAGCGCTGCAAGCCTAGCGCTTCCCACCACCCAAGATGGCACCACCATGGTGGCCCCCTTTGCCTGCTCTCCCCATCGTCCTGTTCCTTCGAAGTGTAAGCCCATTGTTGCCTCTCCTAGCAAGAGTCCCGGTAAGTGCCAGGAGCTAGCGTCTGCTACTCCTGTAGTCTTGTCTTCTACTGAGTCATCTACTGATGAAGGCAAGGATACTGAGAGGGATGCTGAGGGTGAGAATGACGATGAGGCTGGGCCCGTAGTCGACACCAATGCGCTGTTGGCGGTACGCGCTCTTCTGCTTTGCCTTACTCCCCCTATCGCCGCTAACCCTTATCAGAGCGGCCCTAGTGGTAATCGGTGCGTAGTTCTCATGTTTTCTTTTTTGGTCATGCTAACCTCTTTGTCGCCAGGTCCCCTACTCCTTCGCTTTCTGTCGTCCCCAATATCTCTTTCGCCGAAGATGTTGTGATGTCTGTCGCCAGTGCTACTCCTGCTCCTGAGCCTGTCATGGCTAGCGCCTCCCCCATCGCTCTTCCCATTACCCCGTCTCTTACTCCTCCTTGCAGCCTCTCTTCCTTTTCCAGTACTCGCAAGTCCTCCACTGTGCCTGAGTCTGAAGGGACCTTAGTGGCTCAGGGCAAGCGCTGTCACTGCTGGAGGTACTTGCTCTCTTATGGCATCCACCTTTCCTTTGCTAAGGCTATGTCTCCAGGCAATGAGCGTCATGAATGGACTCCTTGTGCTCCCGTAACTGTTCGAGTAAGTCTGTCTTTATTAGTTAGTTCGTCTTTTCTCTGACTTCTGCTAAGTTCGATCCCTTCTGGACTCCTCCTCCCACCATGCACATTTCCAGCAATGCCTATTCTTGACTTGGGGATGAGTTCTCTTATCCTGTTACTTCCCTTCGTCATGCCACTGATCTCCACCAACAACTTTGCCATGGCGAGGACGTGACCGACGTCATCAGTAGTGAACTTGCCATCCTATGACCTCGTGTCTCCACCTTAGCATGCCGTGAGCTCCTCCTGCTTGAGCTTTATGACAACATCACTGATGCACTCGAGTGGCAAGCAAGTAACGCCATTCAGGACGGAGACTTGCTTTCTTTGAGTGATCCCACTCCCTCCGAGTCTGATGCGTAGTCGCCGGCCTGTAGCACTTCAAACTTTGTTGACTTTGTAAATTTTTGATACGTAGTTTTGTGATAGCCATGCTAAAAATAAACGCTCCCCCCCTTGTTCTGAAATTGTCAGTTTGTAAGTAATCAAATACAAAGTAAGAAAAAGAGGAAACGCTCGGTAAATCATCATAGCGTAGAAAACCCCTATTACCAGCGCGACCCAATAGCCAATATCGTGCTAGCCTAGGAAGAAATAGGTATCGTCTGTAGAAAAATAAGTCGATTCATGCAAGAAGTTTTAATGTATAAGAAATAGAGTGCCACTGATCGCTTGTGGTTATTTGGTGATGGTGGCTATAAGTGCTAGATCTCCAAGGTTAACTTCCTCTTTGTGCAACCTAAAAATGGGTTAAGCGCATCCTATTGGTTTGTGTCTGTGTCAGGGTCCAAGCCCCTTGAGAAGTGCCCTCCCACACTTGCTAGTTGAAATACTGTCCGAGTCCTATAAATTGCCCATGCCTCAATAGCATCTCATCAGTCTTCGCGATGGAAAGCCCAACCGGCATCGTGTAGTCTCCCCACTATGATTGTGCTCATATCATGATTGATCTCCCCACTTTCCTGGAACGTGCTACCTCCTTCTTCCACCACTACCCAGCAGTTGGCGTGCCTGGACTGACCGACAGAGTCATTGAGTTAGGTCACCACTGCCAGCTACTTCATGCAGCTTGTGAGATTTGAAACAACGACCTGCTGTTGACTCGTTTTGGTATGGAGAAGAACTGGAGTCGGATTTTTCAGATGCGCTATTGCCTTTTTTGTGTTAAAGACAGGCAAAGCACAGGGGACAGAAACTGTCACTAAAGCTGAAGTCCAAAGTCAGAAGAGTGTATTGAGCAAGTAAAGTATTACTAACCTGAAGTCCAAAGTCAGAAAGAGTGAGGACTTCAGATGATCTATCTACAGTTTATATACTACTGAAAAACTATATACATGTGAATAAAGAATAATCACATGTGGATACATGTGATAATATATAATCACATGGGGAATACATGTGATAGAATGAACTTGGGATAGAATGATGATCATAATGGAATGCATGCAACAGGCAATTTCAACATTTTGCCCTCCTTCTCTTCTGATAGTCGCCAAATAAAGCAAATTGCGACTAAGGAAACGAAAGAGCATCTTGAGTTGCTGCTGAAGAAGAGTCACTATCTGGTTTGTTGCCTTATTACCTCATTTTCTTTCTTCTAATGCATCGCCTTGCTAGGCGCCCTGCTCATCTACTGGTGGCCGGCTTTTTTGCGGTCCTGCTGAAGGCTGGAGGCCTTCCAGGCCTCTCCTTTTGCCCGGTCCTTGATACTCGTCCGTCTCCCATGTTGTTTATATAAGTCAGCTCCTTCTTTTCTGTGGCACCACCGGACTGACAGATTTTAAATACTTGATTTCTTTTGTTGTAGTTATATGAATTGCATCATTGTTGTTGCCCCCCCCATGACTGTTTTGCACATGTAAGAATTCCCAAGTATCTGCGACCCTGCAAGTAGCTTGAGGTACTTTATGGGTTCTGGCACTGTTAACCCAGTCAGTATCACATCATGCCAGAACTTTCCCTCCTCCTTGATGAGCCCAAATGTCTTTACTGTCCTGTTATCCTAGATCGGTTGGAGCAATTTCTTGCTTTAATGCTTACTGGGGGCTTTCTGCATGAGAACGGCAACACCATGACCCTGGTATGCAGGTACCAAATTCTTTTCACCGCTTCTGAAGAGTGGATGGTCGCCGTCAACCCATCTTTGGTCACTGTACGCCTCCCCTTAGTGTGGGTCATGAGTAATGCTCATGCATTGTGTAGGAGCTGGTTATGAGTACTGCTTTGAGTCTGGCCAGCCTACTCCACAAAACGGGAAGCTTGGTTAGTTCTTATCTTTTCCTGACCTAAGGTTGTTAACTCCATGCTGTCTCTAAGAGTCTCTTCTGGCTCCCCCTTCCTCCTCTCATCAACCTTGACGTGCATAGAGCCATATTTGAATGCATGGCCTTTCCTTTCTCATTGTTTGAGTCCTGCCTAGATGGGGACGGGTGGTACTCATCCCCCAACCCCTTTGCCGCTCCTCCAAGTGCTCCTCATGCTCCTCACCCAGGCACTCCTCCTGTGCATCCTCCTAGCATTCCCATTCCTCCCATACCATCTGCTAACATGCCACCTCCAGGCACTCCTCCCATCTGCAGGCGACTTAAAGATCAAGTCAAAGGTCTATGTCAATGGTCTTCCTCTTTAGGGTAGCTCAATTAGTTGTAGTTGTAGTCAGATCGCTAGTTCATCGTGTATTAGTACTACTTGTTTATTTATTCTTTTCTGGTTTTTGGGTTGCCTAAGTCTGATCAAGGGGGGCGCTAACAGTTAGCGCCTCGCATTTAGTAGGAGTTTATTCCACCAATTCAGTCTCTTCCAGCTCTCGAAGTTTGACAGTGTCAATGTCCAGCGCCAACAAAGGTAATGTTGAAATTGCCTGTTGCATGCATTCCATTATGATCATCATTCTATCCCAAGTTCATTCTATCACATGTATCCTCCATGTGATTATATTCTATCACATGTATCCTCCATGTGATTATATTCTATCACATGTATCCACATGTGATTATTCTTTATTCACATGTATATAGTTTTCCAGTAGTATATAAACTGTAGATAGATCATCTGAAGTCCTCACTCTTTCTGACTTTGGACTTCAGGTTAGTAATACTTTACTTGCTCAATACACTCTTTCTGACTTTGGACTTCAGCTTTAGTGACAGTTTCTGTCCCCTGTGCTTTGCCTGTCTTTAACAGGCTCTGAGTCGCTAGGTTCTGGCGATAATAACCTAAATAACTCTTCTAGAGGAGTAAGCGGCGTATGGTTTTCACCTGCTAAGTACTCAAACGGTCAGGAAAAAGGGAAAAAGCTCTTGGTGAGGCTGTCTGGAGCGGCCTCAAGCTCCTGATCCAAAGTCTGTCTTGGTAGCTGTTGGAGAGCATGTTTGAACCGTGCCTGGTAAGTGTGGTGAGTTGGTAGTGTTTGGTTCAAACACGCTCTCCAACAGGAGGTGGCGCTGTCGCTGGGCTCGAGTTTCTGGCGGAATTCTGTCTCAGAAGAACTTCTCGCAGTGGGCTCCAAAATGATGACACCAACTGTGGTTGGGTGCGCTGGAGTATATGCAGTACAACGCCATCTTCAGCGCTTGGTGTGCATAGTTGTGAAGAGTCCTAACAGGGTCCCGGTGTGCTCAAGTGGAGGTGATAAAACAGTGTGCTAAATTATAGCGCTTCGGAGGCTACCTGGCAGACAGTAAGCGTCGTAGCCTAAACAAAAATATTGAAGAAAAGACGAGTAGCACAGCGTATTGTGCTCGTAGGTGGCACCGTAAACGACAAAGACGAGATAGATGAGGCTAGCGCCTGACTTAGTAACAAAGTCAAAGGAAGCTAGCATCAATAATGGCAGCACTGGATATACTTAAATCCAACATCTGGACCTGTCAGGAACTGATACAATGAGTAGCGCTGACATTAGCACTCACAGCGTCTGTCAAGGATTTTCCGACCATATCCCGGAACAACCTGGCCAATTGGAGTTATAGTAAAAGTGAGCAGACTCGTACCATTCTAAGTCAATATAGAGTCGCCGCTGGTCGCCGTGGGTCATAATGCCGTTGGTCACCGTCATCCATGTGCAAAAGGTCGCCGTTGACAGGTCGCCGTTAGAGGAAACCACGAGGAGAGGCGCTAGGAGGTAGCGCTGCAAATGGATTTTTAGCTTGGCAAACACGGTAGTGCATAGTATATAAAGTAGCTACTTTACATGTATGACTTTTAATTGAAGTTAGGGTAAATGGCTAAGTCCTGTAGTAGGTTGCCTGAGCTAGAGCTGCTCTATATTCCCAACTGGTTGCTAGAGTCTTTAATATGTCAAGTGTTGGTTGGCCTATAATGTTCCTTGATGCGCTCAGTCCAAGTAGAAGCCTATCACCAGAGGTGCACAGCGGTCATAAGGTGGTCCTGGGTCCTGGGAACGTCATGGTGAGCGTTCTCCAGTCGATGTCAAGGTTCGTGTCACGAGCCAGAGTAGTCCCAGCACTATCAGGGTTGATTTGTGAAGTTGCGTGACCAGGAAGTCAGAGGTGAACTTGAAGCCATTGTCCAGGGTTACACGTCCTGAATGAGACCTCTAGATGGGGCCAAAGGAGGAGGAGGTGCCATTGAGCTGTTGCAGGTGGAGGGGTTGGTCGAGGGGGTTGTGGAAAAGGTCAAGGGTGTTGCTGATATAAACTCCAGTAGCTCCGCTGTCAATGAGGGCTGATATTGGTCCCAGGGCACCGCCCAACCTAGCATTGATGACAAAGGATTGGGACAAGCAGGACTAGAGTCCAAGGGTAGAGGCATCTCTGTCAAAGAGGCAGAGTCGTACCTGGACCGGGAGTTGTTGAGCGGGTTCCAGGGTGGAGATAGACCATGCTTCGTCGATGAAGTTGTCTGTGGCACCACTGTCAACAAGGGTGTTGAGGAGGATTCTGGAGAGGGTGAGGCGGGTTTTGAGGAGGAGAGAGTGCGAGGAGTAGGAGGGTGGGTAAGCCATGAGGGTGTTCTGTGCGAGTGTCATGGAGCAAAGATGGGAGACTGGGGCAGAGAAGATGTCGGAGTCAATTCTGCGATTTAGTGCATCTTCCAGGTCTAAATCGCTGGGTCGTTTTCCGAATATTTGTAGATGGCATCTTCCTCTTCGAAGGTCCAGGTGGCGCATCCCACAACCTGTCATTGGAGGCACTTGGAGATGAAATGGTCTTTCTCACCACAGAGTATGCAAACACCTTTCCTTCTCCATCGTTCCTGTACATCCTTCAGAACCTTGATCCAGGGTTGTCCCTTCTTTTAAAGCCGGTTAGCCCAGAGGGCCTCTTTGTCCCATTTGTCAGTGAAGGGGGGGTCTTCAGGATCTTCTGGGGGTTCCTCGGGGCTTGGCAGTTAGTGGCCACAGCGGCGTTAAGTTGGGCCTGGAGGCAAGCACCACTGCTGGGATTAGCATTGAGTGGGCTGCGACTCACCGAGAGTCAGCCACCAGGGAATGTGGGAGGACCGGGGTTTCGGTTTTGGGGGTTAGAGAGTTCACCGGGGGGCCATGGTGATCCTCCTCTAGGGTTTCAGGGGGCTCAGGAGTTTGAGTACTTGCTGCAGTCTTCCCAGTAGCACTGGTCGATCTGCATGACAAGACCCTCGTATCTATTGTAGGAGAGTTGTTTCGGGGTGAGTCGGAGAACATCCTTGATGTGTTGTGGCAGTGCATGGTGGAGGGCATATCAGAGGGTGCTGTAGTTCCAGCCTGTCTTGTAAGCTTCCTTCTTGAAACGTACGATAAAGGTGGTGAAGCGTTCCTCAGAGCGCATTCGGAGGTTGAAGAGGTTGTCCTCAGCTTCAGCCACTCGTAGATTCTGAACTTCCCAGAGAACTCGTTGACAAAGGCTTGCCAGCAGGAGAACGCCAGGTTGTCTCAAGGGGGTTTGTTCCTGCTGGGGGGAGGTCCGGATCTCCATGCAGGGGGCGGCAGAGGTGGGGAGCTGGAGGGTCATCCTTGGAGTTCAGTTGGGAGTGGCAGAGGTGGTCGGAGAGGGTTCAGTGGTGTCGGGTCAATCTGGGGGGCCGGGTGCTGGGTCGGGTGCCGCTAGGAGTGTCTGCTCAGGGTCTCCCAGAGGTCGCCAGGGGTGGAGGTCAGGTGTTGTCCATTTGTGGGAGCAGTTCCAGGGGTCTCTGAGGCTGTTCCCAGGTCTTGAAGATGCTAGGGACGGAGTTAGCCCTACAGCAAGTCGACAAGCCTACTGTGTGGGCAGCAGGCTGATCAGATAGCCCTCCCATCAGGTTGAGGGACTGCAGTATGGCCAAGGCATTTTGTTGCTCTTTCCGTTGTTGTTGCTCTGGAGTTAGAACTATGGG
>QGOA01004649.1:0-21829 GCA_003313075.1 Termitomyces sp. MG16
ATCTATATCTATACATACATAATGTATAATACTTCCAAAACAGCCATTGTACCAATAGGAAAAGAAGCTTACCGAAAAAGCATAATAGAAACAAGGAGAACAAAAGAGGGAAGCAAGCCGATACCAAGCAACATAAAGATAGCACGGGAAAACAAACCCGTAAGACTCCTAGGCACCTACATAGGAAATAATGTGGACACACCGAGCATATGGACACCCACACTTGAAAAAGTAACCAAGGACCTAGAGAGGTGGGATAAAGGCCACCCGACCATCAATGGACGATGTTTGATAATAGGAATGGTCGTAGGAGGTAGAACACAGTACAAAACCTGCGTGCAGGGCATGCCTGTGGAAATAGAGCAGAGGCTGACCAGGATGATAAGACACTTCATATGGGGAGGAACTGCCCAATGAACAATAGGAATAGACACCCTAAGCAAACCCATCAAACAAGGCGGGAAGAAATTCCTAGACGTTAAGGTTAGAAACGAAGCAATAGAGCTCATGAAAATGAAGAGATACCTGAACTTCTCCGAAATGAGACCGACATGGGCTAAGATTGCGGATGCCCTAATAAAAATGAAACTAAATAAGAAATGGAAAGTGGAAAATGATGGGGCATACCAAAATGTCTTCCTGCAGACATTAACAGTAAACGCAAAAGACATCAGAGACGGCCTCCCAACCTCCCTGAGAAGGATGATAAGAACAGCGAGGAAACACAAAGTGACCCTACCTCCTGCAGGCTTGAAGCTCAAAACAAAACTAGACATACCTATCTGGTACCACAGTGGACTGAAAGACCAGGAAAACATAAGGCTCAATAATACAGTGGCGAAGTGTCTGAGGACAAACCACAGACTGAGGAAAGTAGGCGATGCAATAAAACTCATAAAAAGAATAAACACAACCATGAACACCACCCACAAACCTAGAAAAAACTGCAAATGCGAGGAATGTAAAGAAATGAGAAGGGATGGCTGCCGAAACCCACACAAATGCAGAGTAGGAACAAGAAAACTACTGAACAGCATAAAGGACGAATGGAACCCCCTAAGCATAGAACACAATGAGGAACACCACCCGATCAACGAAGGGATCCTTGAAAAGATAAGAGGTGGGGAGTCAGTACTATTCATGAAAGACATGCACAACGGCACAACACTAAGCAAATAACAATTGATTTACTGACCAAGTCCCTGACAAAACATGAGGACATGGGATGGATAGAAACCGAAAACAAGGAAATCCTGCAGGCAACGGTATCACATATGAGAAGGCAAATAGGACAAACAATCCTAACAATAGTTAAAGGACACAGCAATATCAAAGGGAATGATGGGGCTGACAAGCTAGCAAAACTAGGAGCACAGCCACAAGCACCCACGTATGAGGATATATCCCCTGCACAAGGCTACCACACAATGGGGATAAGGCTAAGCTCAGCCTCCCAGGCATCCCTGTACAGGGGAATACTGAAGAAGAAGCCACTCCCCTATAGAAGAGGAGTGTCAGGGGACTCCTCATTCCTTTCTTCTTTCACTCTTTATTTCTTCACTCTCCTTTCATTCACTTCCTTATTTCTTCTATCATTCTCTCATCTTGCTGTTACTACTTTTTCAACACTATCTGTTAGTACTATTCTCAACCTTTGAGGTGCTCTGGTTCTTTAGCTATCACTCAGACAAGTGTGGGCCCTTCAGCACCGCTCCAGGCTGCTTAGATAAGCCGGAGTTTGCCTTTCTGACTTCTAAAGTCCGGAGTTTTCCTCCCTTGTTTGCACACTTGTTTGGTTAGTCAATTTTCGAGTTTTTAAGGTTTTGTTGTACTGTACAGTTGTTTCCCACGCTTCAGAGGCCCCAGAAGCGTCCAACCTGGCATAGGGAATCCCCAGACTTGTTCTCTTTGGATCTCCCTCTGCCAGCTGTGTGACTGAGCCACAGCCTCTAGAGGTCGCCCTTACAAGGAGCAACAATAAACCTAGATAGGATAAAATAGGCAATAAAAGAAAACAACGGCGATGCACCGACGGATAAGAATATCTGGAAGGCCCTGAAGGACAAGACAATTACCAAAGAAGCCAGAGCATTCCTATGGAAGGCAACACAGAACGCCTACAAGATCGGAGACTACTGGGAGAAAACCCCGAACTATGAGACAAGAAGTAAATGCCACGTCTGCGATGCAACCGAGGATATGGAACACATACTGACGTTGTGCTCGGCGTCTGGCCAAGAAACGATATGGCGATTAACCAAACAATTGTGTGCATGCAGAGGCATAGAGTGGAACACACCAAGCATAGGACTAATATTGGGATGTAACCTAGTCAAGCCAAAAATGACGAAAGAGGCAGTAAAAGAGGCCAGAAGCAGAATGTACCGAATAACTGTATCAGAATCTGCACGCCTGATATGTAAGTAAGATAAGATGCAAATGGCGAATACGTAAAGAGGCAGACCCTGAGAAGATACCCACAGCGGAGGAGTTTAACGAGAACAGATGGCGAATGGCGAAGTGCCATAATGAAAAGAATAAAAGTAGATTGCCTCGCATCAAACAGTGAAAGATACGGGAAGAGAGCCCTAGGTGAAGACCTAGTGGCAAAAACATGGCTGGATGTCATAGATGAACATGCAAAGCCCCACAGGGTATGGGAGTTGATTGCCCCCCAAGGCGGAACAGATGAGAGAACCAACCTGAGCCCCACACGTCATGCGTAAAGTGCATTTCCCTTTGAGAACCAACCCAGATAGCTACTTGAAACAAACCTAGAAGACTCCTTTTTTCTGGTACCTTACCTAGAAGCTAACACATGTAGATACGTCTAGGCGCCTATAGAACCTCTAAAAAAAAAAAAAAAAAAAAAAAAANAAAAAAAACAATAATGAAATAATGAAATAATAAATAAAGAAAATAAAGAACGAACGAAGAGAAGAGTACATACATACAAGTAATAAAATAAAAAATAATAAAAGAAAAAGAAACATGTATGTAAGAGTCGGGGACCGGCGCACACGTGCGCCGCTACGATATCAATACCAGGATGTTCGAAGGAGTGTGACTGTGACGCTCATCCCAAAACGCGTCTCGCATTCTTTCCGTTCCCACCCCTGCGAACTTACATTTTCTTCTCTTGCTAATTCTTCAATCATTTGGTGATAGCATATCGCAGATTCCCTCAACGCCGTTCTAACTGAGCCTGACCTCCAAATCCAAAGTCAGCGCGCACCACTGTCGCTTTCTTCATTTAACACGTTCCTGGGTGGGAGACATGGGTCTGCCATGACGCCTGCATCGTCGTCAGCTACGTGCTCGAATGTCGAGGAGGACGGGGTTCTGCACTTCTGCTTCTGTCCATGAATCCTCCGTATCATTGTGCACCGCCTCCGCTGCCATTAAAGTGCCTCCATTTCGGCATACACACCGTTGTTATGTTTGCCCACACCTGAATGATCCAGAGCCACGCTCTCCCACTCAACTTTCTTCAGTGGACCATCCAGCACCTCCCCTCCTTGGAAGGATGACGCAGTGAGGTAACAGGCAGGGAGAACGGTGTTAGATCGAACGGGACTGGTGTGTGAATGGGGATGAGGGTGCAATGCGTGTGCGTCGTGGTAATGAACTCGGGAAGAGCGCCACGTACGCCGTGCAAAGGTGTATGCTCATCTTGCCCAAGTTCAGATTCTGCATTCTGCACGTCGAGAGCTACTGCCTTCCCATTCGGAGATGCATGCATGGCGAGAGGAGGTTGGACGGCGGCATTGAAGGCGTGAGCGGCAGGCTCATGGCGTCACTCGGAGTGAGTGCAATGGATGCCAGCTGAGGGTTTGTTGTTGTTGGAAGTCGAGGTCGAGGTCGACGTACAGATGTAGAGGGCGCAGGCGGTGAAGACAATGAATTCTCCATTGTCGCAGCTGCCAATGGTGCTCAACGAGAGCACTCAACGAGTTGCCATTTGAGCTGACGTCAAAGTGGATATTAAGGTCCACGAAGACATAGAAATTAGTGACCCCTCGATTGCCTCGATGGAGCATTTTTCGACGATGTTGATGTCGAACGGAATGCACTAGGTGCCGGGGCAAATGAAGTGGACATCGTTGACCTTCTCCGGACTTCTCCTGCTGAGGCTGTCGAAATCAGACACCATAGGTTGGATCATTGCGTTAGTTATGTGTCAAGGACGACGAATATCTTGTTGATATACTGTCCTCGTAGAGAATAAGTCTTGTTTGCATTTGAAGAGGATGGTTGGATTATTATTTGTATATAGGTCTACCAATTACAGTCTACCAATTACAATTTTGCTTTTTTCTCGAGCAAAGGCCCAAGCGTGAGAGCAGCTTTCTGTCATAAATCAATCGAAGAGTGAGAAATCTTTCCATCCCTTCAATAATTGACGCTCTCATGCAGAATATCAACGCAAACCCAATACAACGCGGGTTGAGGATGTTGTCTTTGGGTACGCTCTTTTGACTATGAATTGCGATCACTAACGTCATCGGAATAATAATAGATGACGGTGTACATGGACTGTCTGAGCTTATCATTCTCCGAGAAATCATGTTACGTCTTATGCGCCTGGATAACGCTAGCTCTCCGCCTAAGCCTTGTGATTATTTTGATATAATCGGTGGGGCTGGAACAGGAGGGTATGTGACAAGGTTCTCTACAAAATCGAATGTTTAATAATGGTATATCAGAGTAATCGCGTTGATGCTTGGTCGACTCCGGATGCCTATTGACATGGCCATCACAAAGTATGTCTTGTTCAGCAAGGAGGTCTACTCCGATGTCAAGAAATGGAGATGTTGGGGTGAGAAGTTCAAAGCAACTGTCTTTGAGTCTAGCATGAGAGATATTGTACAATCTGCTGGATTTTCAGTGAATGTCATGATGCAAGAGGATAATCCTGTCTGCAGGAGGTACTTTAGTCTTTTTTATTGCTGCTTCTCAGCTGACACTATACTATATAAAAGTTTTGTGGTGGCTCTTCCTTCTGCCAATATGACACCTCGAATATTCAGAACATATAAGGTACCAGCCAATCAAGGGTATGATTGTAGTGTGGTGCAAGCTGCTCGTGCTACCACTGCCACTCCTGATTTCTTCAAATATGTCTCTATTCTTTCTGGTGACGTCTCTGAGACCTTTGTAGGTGCAGGTTTAGGCTATAGCAACCCAACCAACCTTGTTCTGAAAGAGGCTGTAATGGTTTTTGGTTCTTTTCAATCAGTAGCATGTTTGGTCAGCATAGGAGCAGGGCATCCTGGTCATGTTTCCTGGAAGCCTACAAATGTTATTGGCAAACAAATGATAGGACTTCTCTATCAAATAGCCACTAATTGTGAAGAGTTAGCTGAGAATCTTGGAGAGGATTTTATGCAGATGCCTAGATTGTTTTACAGACTTAATGTAGATCAAGGGCTTCAAAAGATGGCTTTGGATGATCGGAATGGGGATGGAGAAATTCAAACACATTCTCTGTCCTATTTACAGAAGGCTAAAGTTACACAGGAAATAACTAGTCTTACAAACACTTTACATAGTTGCCCTCAAAAGACAACTCTTGGAGTTTTGAGTAAGATACTTTACTTAGGTGATTGTATTATGCTGACAGTTATTAGAAGGTGGAACTTTGCTCTTTAGTCTTTCCAACAAGCAAATATCTTCTTCTATTCTTGCACCAGTCCTTCCTGTTATCCCTCCTCCATCTCCACTGTTTACTGGAAGAGTAGATATTCTGCTGCATCTTGAAAAGTGCTTTGATCCTCATCAATCTTCATTAAAAATGGAAATGCAGCAATGTTGTGTGCTGCATGGCTTGGGTGGAGCTGGAAAGACACAAGTTGCACTACAATTTTGTCATAAATTTGGAAGCAGGTATGAAACAGTTATACTTTCCACATGTTACAATTTAATTTTATGAACTAGATTTTCCACTATATATATAATAGATGCTAGTTCCAAAGCATCAATTGAGCAGTTTTTGACTTTACTTGCTCAGAGTGTTGATTTGGCCGATACAACACCTGCTGCTGCTCTTCTATGGCTCCGTCACCAAAGAAAAGAATGGTTAATGCTTTTTGACAATGCTAATAATCCTGATGTTCTTTTGCAAGAATACTTTCCAAAATGCAGTCATGGAAATATTCTTATAACAAGCAGAAATGAGGCAACAAAAATATGTACACCTAAAAACCATTATAAAATTGGAGAATTGATAGCTGAAGACTCATTGGAGATTTTTTATAGAGCTAGTCAGAGGCAAAAAACTGAGCAAGCAGTTGTAAATGAGCTTCTTCAAGAACTGGGTTATTTTGCATTAGCTATTATTCAGGCAGGAAGCTATCTCCTTTGTAATAAGAAGATTGAAGTAAGGCAGTATCTTAAAAGTTTAAAAAAAAATAAAATGCAGTATTTAGCAAGTAGAACAAGGCAGACAATTCATGGCTATAAACTCTCTGTTTTTGCCACATGGAATCTGAGTTATCAGAAGCTAAGTGAACAAGCAAAAGCACTTCTTATGTTATGTAGCGTGTTACACAATTCTGAAATACCTGTTTCAATCCTTGAAAGAGCTTGGAGAAAGCTCTTTGATATTCATGAAGTAAACATTCAAGAATTACAGAATTTGCTTGAAATGTTTGTTACAGATGATAAAAATTGGAGTAATGGAATACTTGAAGAAGCAATTGAGATACTCAGATCATATTCATTGGTAGAAAAAAGAGAAAAAAGAGATATAATGTTAGAGATTCACCCACTTGCTCATTATTGGGCTTTTCACTCATTATCAAGAGAAAAGCAGGAAAAAGCTAAACAATGTGCACAACAACTGTTTTATTGTTTAGGAGATAAAAAGGTGTCATACAATGATGCAGCTCAATGGGTACTGCATATACAGACATTGATGGATTTTCTAAATTATAAATGTGACAACTACAAATTTGCAGAAAAACTTGTCAATATTTTTTGGACTGCACACTGTTGGGATAATGCAGAGCATCTTCAGCAGCAAGTGCTTGAAGAGCAGAAGAAAGTGGAAAATAACTATTCAAATATTCTTCAAGCTATGTCTAATCTTGCTGCAATATTGTGGACAGGTGGAAAACTGGAGGAGACTGAAAAACTTGAACAAGAAGTTTTGAAAGTCAGAAAAGAAGCATTTGGGGACAGTCATCCAGATACTATTCAAGCCATGTCTGACCTTGCTGCAACATTCAGAAAAAGTAGAAAACTGGAGGAGGCTGAAAAACTTTATCAAGAAGTGCTGAAAGTCAGAAAAAAAGCATTTGGAAGCAGTCATCCAGATACTATTCAAGCCATGTCTGATCTTGTTGCAACATTTAGAGAAAATAAAAAACTGGAGGAGGCTGAAAAACTTAATCAAAAAGTGTTGAAAGTTAAAAATGAAGGATTGGGAAGCAGTCATCAAGACACTATTGAAGCCATGTCTGACCTTGCTGTAACATTTAAAGAAAGTGAAAAACTGGAGGAGGCTGAAAAACTTAATCGTAAAGTGTTTAAAATCAGAAAAGAAGCATTTAAAAGCAGTCATCCAGACTCAATTCAAGCCATGTCTCATCTTGCTACAACACATAGAAAAATTGAAAAACTGGAGGATGCTGAAGTATCAAATCAGCAAGTCTTAAAAGTCAGAAAAAAAGAATTTGGAAACAGTCACCCAGATACTACTATTCAAGCCATGTCTGACCTTGCTGGAATATCTAGAAAAAAAAGAAAACTGGAGGAGGCTGAAAAACTTGAACAAGAAGTGTTGAAAGTCAGAAGTGAAGGTTTTGGAAACAGTCATCCAGATACTATTCAAGCCATGTCTGATCTTGCTGCAACATTTAAAGAAAGTGGAAAACTAGAGGAGGCTGAAAAACTTAATCAAGAAGTGTTTAAAATGAGAAAAGAAGCATTTGGAAGTAGTCATCCAGACACTATCCAAGCCATGTCATATCTTGCTGCAACCCATAGAAGAATTGGAAAACTGGAGGAAGCTGAAAAACTTGAACAAGAAGTGTTGAAAGTCAGAAAAGAAGCATTTGGGGACAGTCATCCAGATACTATTCAAGCCATGTCTGACCTTGCTGCAACATTTAGAAAAACAGGAAAACTAGAGGAGGCTGAAAAACTTAACAAAGAAGTGTTAAAAGTCAGAAATGAAGGATTTGGAAGCAGTCATCCAGATACTATTCAAGCCATGTCTGACCTTGCTGCAACATTGAGAAAATGTAGAAAACTGCAGGAAGCTGAAAAACTTGAACAAGAAGTATTGAAAGTCAGAAAAGAAACATTTGGAAGCAGTCATCCTGACACCATTCAAGCCATGTCTGATCTTGCTGCCACACTGAGAAAAAGTAGAAAACTGGAGGAGGCTGAAAAACTTAATCAAGAAGTGTTGAAAGTCAGAAAAAAAGCATTTGGAAGCAGTCATCCAGATACTATTCAAGCCATGTCTGATCTTGCTGCAACATTGAGAAAAAGTAGAAAGCTGGAGGATGCTGAAAAACTTAATCAAGAAGTGTTGACAATTAGAAAAAGATCCTTTGGAAGCAGCTATTGAAATTTAGTTCAATTTATGTCTAGCTATGTATATAAAATAGTTCTTTACCATGGAGAAAACTTTTTTCCCTCTTTATATATATGTATTTAGTTATAAATTTAATATTTACTTAATGCACCACCACTGCTAACAGCTATTTTTTCTTGCAAAGCAAACAAAAACTTTTTTGTCAAGGCAACCTCTGGAGGCTATGGCTCAGTCACACAGCTAGCAGAGGAAAATCTAAAGTGTATTAGAGTATATACTAACAATATTATAATAACTACTTACCTGGCAGAGGGAAATCAAAAGAAAACAAGTATAAAGATATCCTATGCCAGATTGGATGCTTCTATGGCCTCTAAAGTGTGGGAAACAACTGTACAGGACAACAAAACCTTAAAAAACTCAAAAATTGACAACACCAACAATTGCACAAACAAGGGACAAACTCTGGCAAGCTCTGGCTTATGTAAGCAGCCTGTATGCAGTGTTGAAGGAGCCATACTTGTCTGAATGATAGCTAAAGAACCAGAGCACCTCAGAGGCTGAAAGTAGTATCCCTGACACTTGTTATGCCATACATATGTTGTAAGTCTGCAGTCTTAGCATTCAATAATCATTTTATTTTATATCCTTCTATGTATCCTTGTGTATGTACAATTTGACCATAGTTCTTTCTTATATGTTCAATACACTTTTCTCCTTGTTAGCAGGAAGCTTACTGCTAGTAGCATTGCAGACCCATCTTCAGGCTATCCAAGATTAGGGCTTTGAAGCTGTGCCTCCTGCACAGTCAAACCCTATTTCCAGAGCGGATTCCATTCCAGTAGCAATGAGGAGGGAAAACCACTACTCAAGTCATTAGGATGCCTGCATTTCTATTGAGCCAGATCTGATTCCTTTGACCTTTTCTCAGTTGGAGAAACCACCATGCAGGGTGCCAGGAATTTTCTTGAGTGATAATGCTGATGATCAGGCATTGCATTCAATTTGTACAATACATGGTAGACCTCCTATTGTAGGGCACCAATTGTCTTCTGCAGATAAGGTGTTCTCATACAAGGTCAAGCATGCTGTCAGGTACTGCTGACTTGGAGGCCTTTCAAGTAAAGCAACACCCTTACCAGGCAGACTTGACCTATGTGTACTTGGGGTGTTGGATTCAAGATGCAAAAGAAACAAATCCAGGGTCAAAGACTTGGTTTAGGGATGAGAAGAGTCAGGAAATGAAAGAGTTAAGGTCAAGTTGGGAACTGGAGGATCTAAGATGGGACTGGGGTTAATATGCTTAGAGTTGCAAAGTGCATACCAATCTTAGAGTACATGTGCCTGTCATGACCTCTCCTCAGAACCCATCCCAAGACATCCCTGGCAGCCTTCTCCAGAACCCTTTGCCCACCCCCACCGACAGCCACCATCATGACCACTGACACTGCTATTATGTGCATCAAGCCCTACCATTACATGCACTCCTGACAGCCCTCATATTATGGGACCCCAGACTCACCCACCTCATGATCACTGCTTAGATCATGCTAATCATTCTGGCTATCATCCATCATGCATCAAGTTGCCCTTCTGCATCAATCAATTGCACACTTCACATATACAATCCCTGGTATACAGTCTCTCCTCTGCCCACTGCCGCTTATTCATTCCCAGGACATCTCCAGACCCTCAGAGCAGCCTCCCACAGTACTTATAGTCATAGTCACCTTGTTTTACCTTAGTCTTCATATTACACTTACTGTTTGTGTGCTCTTTTGATTTGACTGCTACACATTAACTGGCACACTTGACTGGCATGCTTAACTGGCATGCATACTTTGAGACTGGTAACCACTTTGTGACTTTAAGTTTATCAACTCTGGTCTTGTCTTAGAATCTCTGGTTCTCAACTTGACTTTAACTCCAATCCACTTTTGACTTACCCAATCCCTGGACTAAGTTCCTGACTCTGAGTATCCCTTGTTTTGTGTCTTGAATGCTAGAGCATGGTCTGGAGTTCCAGACATCCAAGTACACATAGATCAAGTCTGTCTCATAAGAGCATTGTTTTCTCAGAAGGCCTCCAAGTCAGTAGTACCTGACATAATATCAAGACTTCTTCTTACACCATTCTTGATGGCTACATATACTCAAACTTAAAACCCTATAGGTTACCAGACCAACCCTTATGGACATCTGGTGCCCAACCACTACTCTGCACAGACCTCCTGCCCCACCTACCCACCCCTCCCATACAAATACAACACATCCACCCTTACTGGGCCCCCAACCCATTCTTCTACAATCTAGGGCCCTTAGTCAGCTGGGCCCCTCTGCCCAACCTAGCCATGTGTAACTGAGGTTACAAGCTAGAACCTTCTTGTGTGAATTACACATGCTAAATCAGACTGCCATATCAGATTTGACTAGAACTAGAGTGAATACAAGATGTTGTCTTATATAATACTCTATCATAAGCAGATAGTGTTGTTGATGCTAGTAACAAGTGTGATGCTCCATTACATACCCCCAATGAGACCAAATACTTAGTTTTAGATGAGAGATCAAACTAGGAATGGAATATGCATGAGAGTGCATGACATCAGTCAATGACGCACACAGCATTGCTGTAGGATGTTAGTATCATGTCCAGGGCAGTAGTGTTGAGTGTCAGAGGCGGTGCTCCCAATGATAACCAATATGACAAAGATGACAACAACAACCTGTTGAATATGGTCAGGAGACTTGAAGGAGAAGTGGAAGAGCTATGGGACCAGAGGAATGGACTCCATACTCCCACTCAGAGGAAGGTACTAGTTTCCAGGACATCCCCCTTCAAGGTCCCTCAGACACGTGTCAATTGCACCAACTATTACAATACACATATGCACATCATTAGAGAGAAGATGAAATTTGTTTTAGGTACTGAGAAAGATGTCGACTTCTTCAAGGTTGTCAATAAGTGGCCAGAGCTTCTTGCATCTGTTGTTGACATAGCAAATTTTGCTGCAGATGACACTGCTCCAGGACCAAATATTGACAAACCCCAAATCTGGATCCATTCTCCTCAGAATATATGGAATTTTGAACTTGCCAACTAGTTTGCAGCATGTGTTATAGAAAAGTATCTTCATAGGAATCTGGATCCTACATGGGTTGCTCAACACTTCATTGCCTATCTGGACACTCTGAGAAAGGCCTATAATAAATGGCAACCTTGAGAGAATGAGGATGTGGACAGTGCTGAAGTTTGGTTCAGCAAAGAATTTCAGAGAAGCTGCAAGGTTAAGTGTAGGAGGAGGAGACAGACGGAGGTATGTATCTCACATGAGTACAGATTAAAGTTGCTGATCATCTGGCAGCTGTATCACTCTCAGAAAGCCATCTGTGAAGAAATGATAGATATTTTGGGCTGGGACATTTTGTTCCATATGATGGAGCTGCTTGGTGTGGATGGTCAAAGCTCAGTCAATTCTGATGGTGAGCCCTACGAGTACAGGGCAAAAATACAAACATGGCGCAGTTCTTGTGTCACAAGCCTCCTCTGTTTCATTGATAGCCACAGGACTACAACAAACTCATATGGAAACCCATGCGCTGGCACCAGACCATGAGTCCAACGCATCAGCAACAATGATCATGCATTGCAGTTGTTGAGCAATATTGTGGCTTGCCTTCCTATCAACTTCTACAGTGATATCTGGTTTCAAAGCCTTGCCGCACAATTGCAAGTCACCCTCAAACCTCAACCTGAGATTCAGCTGCCTCATATTTGGTAAAATAGTTCAGCATAGTCTATTTGTATGCTTGTAATTCAACTTGACTATCTATCATATTGCAAAGTTTCAGTTTGTAGCCTTGTAGTGTGTGGCAGTGCTATGTGGCAGTGCGGGCACTTGACAAGTCAACTTGTGCACAGCCACAATCATGATTGTACATGCACATGTCTTGCAAAGTTGTCACCTCAACTTCAGCATACTCTATTGTAGGCTGGTAATTCAACTTGACTGTCTCCCATATTGCAAAGTTTCAGCTGCAGCCTCGTAGTCCTGTATGTGATGTTACCATAATCTCTTTTCTTTGTTTCTTTGTACTAAAAACAACAACACTCAAGTGAACTTGACATATCTTTCTTTTCTGAAGAATTCACCTTCAGCCTCAATTACCGTATCTCTAGGCCTCCAATGAAGCCTTGAAAAGTAAGATGTATCCATGTGGCTCCATCATTATATCTAGTGAGTCAACTAACATGCGTACTAATTACTCCACTAAACTGATACATACAGACTATGTAAAACATCCAAAAAGTTGATTTCATTTCTTCAAACATAAGTACTGGTGTCTCTCTTAGTGCATAAAACTAGACATTTTGTTTGTAGATATCAGCCATGCAAGTACTGAAGACTTTACTCAAAATGAAGCAATAGAGACCATCAGGGGTCAACGTCCAATGTTCACGGTAAGATTGGCATAAGAAAGTGTCCGCTTTGTTTACTGAAAGTCCACAGATAATACTGTTTTGATTTTTTTGTACATAATCTTTTGAATTTGTGTTTTTGATATGTGACAGAAGATGATTAATATACATACTTCAAGGTTGCAATGTTCAGCTCTACAGTTAAAGGGTGTTTGGAGAGGAGTGAGGATTGTCAGCTCTTTGCTTCTGCTATGGATGAGATCGGGAAGAAACATGCTGAGAGTTTTACCACAACTAACCCTAATGATGCAGTGTCAGCTGCATGTACTATTGGGTTTCCTGTTATCATTTGCACTGCATATGCTCTTGGAGGTCTGGGATCTGGTTTTGCACAGGACAAGACTCCACCATACAATACTGACTTCAATAGTGATGAGATGAATATGCAGTAAGTTTACTGGATATAAACCTGAGGATTAGTTCACTGACGTGATACAAAACATACCGCAGAGTGAGGAGACTGGAGCTGAACTCAGCCAGATTGTGTGGATACCTCGACAGGTATAATTTTTGTAATTTACCAGAAGGATTAACCTTCTTATTTTGTGCAAAGATTATTTCACCACAGGCCAACAAACCCGTCATGGATATTGTACAAGACATGCTTTGTGGTATACGGAAGTTTACACTGCGTGATACTTTTCTGGATTGGAATGCTGCTCAAAATATACTTCTCTGGGTACCTGATTGAGATGGCACTGTCCCTATCCCTGCCATTGTCAAGTTAAAACTCCTTAGCATGACTATTCCCCTTGGAATAAATATACATCACAGGCCAAGGAGATCAATATGGACGCTGTTGCTAGGGAGGGGAAGATGGTATGCACTATGTCTCCAAGCATGTTGATGCTGGAGTCCATTCCAGAGACACTACCTTGATTCATCCTCCTCAGGACCTCAATTATGAAACTGTTCATCAAATTGAAGAAGCCTGCCAAAATTGGTAATGCCCTCAACGTCCCTTCAACATCCAGTTCATTAACAACAAGATTAAGGTCATTGAATGCAACCTCCATGCTGCTTGTTCTTTTTCTTTTGTCTTGAAGGTTACAGGCATTGATGCCATCAAAATGGCAACAAAAGTCATGCTCAACCTTCCAATTGAAGCATACCCAGATACTGGTCTTTCTCCAGACTATGTTGGTGTCAAGGTGCCTCAGTCCAGCTTCAGTTGACTCTCAGGCACCGACCCAGTTCTAGTTGTTGAAATGGCTTTGATGGGAAAGGTGGCATGCTTTGGCCAAGGCATACTTCAAGGCAGCATCTAGCAAACAACCTCATTGACATGTACATCAACTTGCCTTCCAAAAATCATTATTGTTGCCCCACAAGCTATTTCTTGAAGAGATATCATACCCATCACATGTCTCGTCTTGTGGTTTTGTTCATAATATCTGCATCTATACTGCCATCAAGACTGCCAAGACAGGTTACATCCAGCGCCATCTTGGGGAAGGACCAGTTGTGGCTTGTGGTTGACAGAAAGTATACTATGCATGCACAAGATCGGTTGAACATCAGTGGGAAGATAAGTCAAAAAAACGACACACCTCAAAGATATGTGCCACCATGTCCTTTCCATCAACCTGCTTCTTCATGACACCATCCTGGTATGCACCAACTGTAGCCAGAATGTCCAGCACCCTCTTGTCTATTGAGGCCAAGCCATCCACAACAAGCACAACAGTGATTTTCTGCCAGTTTGGAAGGCCCTCTTCTGTGTCCTTGACCCAGAATTTTGACTGTTTTGTCTTGCAGATATCATGGATGTTTGTCATGACACCATGGAGAGTACACACATAAAGCATTTTGTCCTTATTATAAGAGGTCACAGCTATGAGGATTTCTGTATCCTGATTATACGTCACTAGAGTTGCAGTCCAGACATGATGAGGAGTATACTCGCCTGCTTGAAGATCGTTGTGTGCTCCATCATTTCGTCTTCCTAACCATTATCTTTTTGAAATCTGGCATTTGCTCAGTCTGTGCAACAAATATCTTGGCTACTGCTTGCCGTTTGAATTTGTGCAAAGTAGTCCTGGTCCTCCTTGTCCTTCTCTTGGCTCTGCGATGTTGGGTTGGATGTGTGCAAATCAAAAGAGAACCCTTGACTCTGCAGGTCCTTCCAGACCTTTCTTATCTTGGAATGTAAACCAGCTCAGGGACTTTGGTAGGCATAGGTCCATGCTCATTGCATCGACATGGACAAAATATGGATCTAGAATGAGTATGTGATTGCTGATAGTTGAGTGTAGCAGATGTGGCAGTGTGTGAGAACACACATGACACCTGTTTGCTGGCACTTGCACATCTTTCATTCTTGCACCATGTACATGTTCTTACCAATTACCACCTTGCTTAGGCCCTTTTTGAGGAAGACTTGGCCAGATTTAGAGCAAGGAGAGACAGAGGAAGTGAGGCATGCTATCTACTTGCATTGGAAGGAAAGATTCAGCCAACTGCTGGGTTTGGTGAGCAATCTACCTCTAACCTATCTCTCTTTTTGAACTTCCACCAGTCTGTAGCCACAATAGAGTTGGTACTATTGCTACCACCCTTTCACAAGTTTCAATTATCCACAGATTTTATCTTGGAGCAATGGCAATTCCTCAAGGGACCATTGCACAGTTTTTGCTACTCTTCTTCTTTTCCTGTACAGTTTGTATACTTATCTTGACCCTCCACCTGTCTGGGATGAATTATCTGCAATTTTTCATGAGTTTTCTGCCTGCTATTTTGATCATTAATGTTAGTTCTGAAAATCAAGGAATATTATGGAAGCCCATTTGGAGTGACTATATTTATTCCAATGATTTTGACTTATATAGCCTATGGTGCTTTGTTCTTTGCCATCCTTATCAATACCCTCTTTGGATAATCCCCCTTGCCCCTGTTCCTCGTTATTGGTGTTTTGGTGGCTAACCCATGTATTAGTGAGACTGTCTATATTCACAACCTATCAATTAAGTCCTTGTATCCCCATTCTTCTGGTATTGAGGAGACCTTGCCTTTGTTACTCACTGCTGTGACTGATGGTCTTCTGATGCTTGATGTTGTTTTTGAAAGATGGTGTTTCTCCTGCTGACAAGGATGTGGATGAGCACAAGGATAAGGATGAGGGAAGCAAGTGGGGAGAAGACACCTGTGCAGTGTAAGTGTCAGTTGGGGTGCTCGGTGGCAACTACTGCAACAATGATGACAATGACAATGATGACACCTCCAGCTCTGGCAGAGACATGCTGCTACTCTCTTCATGCAATGGTTCTTTGTCCATGGACAAGGATTTGCAATTGAGCATTGACTGGAACGATATCAACATTGTAGTACTTGGTTGCAAATAGTACTGATAGTTCTGGGGCTTTCTTGAAGTCTTAGAAAGTTTCCTCTAATCCACACTGGTGCTTGATGATAAGGTTGATGTATTGAATGCTTTACAGAATAAGTATCCTTCAATGCAGAAGAAGGTTCTCAATAAACTCCAGCCTAAGTAGTTCACTCCCTGGTAACCACCGAGCCTTTGTCTACCAATAGACTTCCAATAAGAGGTGCTCAATAAACTCTAGCCTAGGTGATTCACTCCCTGGGAACCACTGAGCCTTTGCCTATCAAATGCCTTCCAATAAGAGGTGCTCAATAAACTCTAGCCTAGGTGATTCACTCCTTGGGAACCACTAAGCCTTTGCCTATCAAATGCCTGTCTATTCTCTACTAAACTTGGGCTATTTATACTGTTTTTCTGGTGCACAGACCACTATCTACACATGACTCTTTGTTGTCCACTTCCCAGCCTCCAGAACATATTTGATAGTCTAATTTCCCTTTTGGGAGGCATATTTTGGTGCCACCAGTTCCACCATTCAACTTCTTGTTCCACCATTCCTCTGGATGTTTCTGATTGCCACTTCCCCATTTGCTTCAGCTCCATTTAGCATGATCCCATTCATAAATCCTTCTTTCCTCTTTTAGCACTTCCCTGCATTCCATGCTTCTTTTTTTTCCCCTTTCAGTTGTGTTATTGTCAGATCTGATTCTTGATCTAGATCATCACAAATTGATCCCATTTTGTCACTTCTGCCAGCTCACATGCTTCCTCTCCCCATTACAGTGGTTGGACTATTGTTGTGTTGATAGCTTGAGCTGGTCCCTGCCCTTTGTTCTGTACTATCTGTGTATTTATTGGGGTGTTTTTGGAGATATAATTTGTTGAGACTGCTACCAGGAGGCTTACAGTTTTCAGCCTTGTGATTAAATGTTTATTTTGACTTCTGGTGCATGTTGTGTCCCTGACTGCTGGTACAGAGTCGTATCAACATCGCCCTTGCTGATGCCATGCATCCCTTGCCAACATTGGCAAAGCATCAAGTCCGTGCTCATGCTTGCAGCTATGGTCACTATTGCCATACTCAGGCCTCCTATTCATCAGTTTACAAAACAATTGAGGAAGAGAAGATGAATTCACCATTGTCTCACAAGACCTACCTGCCTTCTATGATGGACACCCCTACCATCTGCCAACTGCTAGAGCCTGAGAGTAATACAGTCTGCCTTGGTCATATTTTGAACAACAAAAGTGGAACATTGACGCTCAGGAGATATTATGCTTTGAGGGATGAAGGCCACACAACCGTGGTTGAAAGCAAGCATATTTGGCACAATACTCCATCGTCTATCTTTGCTGTTCAGTGTAAGTTGTCTTAGAACTGGTTTACGCTGAGCTGTACTTATTACTCCCTTTGTATGTATAGCATTTGAACCTCCTAGACACCCAGCAGGTATGCAAGCGCTTCTTGAACACTCAGTCAAGAATTATGGTCCTCTGTCTTTGGAGCTTCAGCCTCGAAGAGTTCAGCCCCAAACATTGTCTTGCCCATCGCTATATCTGCAAACCTATGTAAGCAAGGCCATTCTTCCATCTCTGGCAGAGAATGTTCACCCTGCAAAGAACCTCTCGCTGCCTCTTGTCCTGCAGCAAAAACTGATCAATACCAACATTGCATCCAGCATGCCTTTGCATGAATTCAAGTCAATGTTGCCCATCTCTGTGATGAAAGATGCTGGACCCAAGCAAGAGAATGTTATTGGGCTGCTTACTCATGTTTGAGCTCGTGCTGGTTCTGCTCAATGACAAAATGCTCTTGGGTCAATGAAACAAAATAACTGCAATACCAAGAAATCCACTGATTTGAAAGAAAATGCATCCATTGATTTGAAAGAGAATGTTGGTCAAGGGATTCTTACAACGTACGTGCAGTTTTACAGGGCATAGATGATGATCTATGACTGACTGATCATCTAGTTCCAGTGATTCTCTGAGAATCAACCATCCTCGTCCTCATGGTTGCTTGAAACCTGTGTCCACAGCACAGCCAATCTGTGTTTGAGTTTTGCAATTGTTGCTTCCCCTCTTTGCCCTGCCTTGCAGGCATATCATCTCTAATGTCATCATCATCGCAGGCTATACACTAGTTTTTTCTCTTTTGCTGTTTTTATAGTTCATACATATCATGCCTCCCCCTTTCATCTCTATGCTTTTTTGTGCTATTCTCAGTGCAGTCAACAGGGCAATTGGCAACCATGTTCTTCTCAAGTTGAAGCTCAGTGTTGATTTCAACATACGTTCTGGACAGGTGGACATTTCAACTGCCATTGTCAATTCCTCAGGTCTGCTGCTACCTAGACGTTTCCGATCATCCTTCTTTGAAGTTGTCCAGAGGCATATGCAAGACCATGGTGGGAAAATCTTGTATGACGCAGTCATGGAACTTTTCAAAAAATCATATGGCATCCAGATTGATACCACTTCAAGCAAGATTGTTTTGGTGTCTTACAAGCTTGAACAATTGAGCGAGGGTCATCAACAGATTACTGGAGGATTCATTGTTTCTGGTGTAGTACTTGGTAGAAGTATTACTTGATAGTTCTGGGGCTTGCTAGTATAGAATATGACCTTGAATTCACACTGATTTTGACGGTGAAAGAGATAATTATGATCTTGAATGCGTTTAATAATTTTGCAAAACGCCGAGGTTTTGAGGAATTATAATATTGAATGAGAATAATAATATTCCCACAAGTTGAAGTTTCTTAACAAACTCCGGCCTAAGCGATTCACTCCCTGTGAATCACCGAGCCTTTGCCTATCAATTGCCTGTCCATTCTCTACTAAACTTGGGCTATTTATACTGTTTTTCTGGTGCACAGACCACTATCTACATATGACTCTTTGTCGGAAACTCTCCCACTTCCAGAACGTATTTGATAGTCCAATTTCCCTTTTGGGAGGCCTGTTTCAGTGCCACCCGTTCCACCATTCTTCCGGATGTTTCTGATTGCCGCTTCTCCATTTGCTTGAGTTCCATTTAGCCTGATCTAATTCATGGATCCTTCTTTCCTCTTTGAGCACCTCCCTGCATCCTCTACTTCTTTCCTTTTCCCTTCCTTGTTGTCAAATCAAACATTGACTAATTTGACGATGAAATTGAGAATTATAATATTGAATGAATATAATAATTTCCCAATTTCATCCTATTCCGTCCATTGCCAAACATTGACTGATTTGATGATGAAATTGAGAATTATAATATCGAATGAATATAATAATTTCCCAATTTCATCCTGTTCCGTCCAATCCTGTTCCGTCCATTACCAGCTTCCATGCTTTTCCTCTCCATGACAGTGGTTAGACTATTGTTGAGCTGATAGTTTGAGCCGGTCCCTGCCTGTTGTTCTGTACTTTTCTGTGTATTTGTTGGGATATTTTCGGAGATAGATATTTGTTGAGACTGCTACCAGGAGGCTTACAGTTTTCAGCCTATAATTAAATGTTTATTTTGACTTCTGGTGCATGTTTTGTCCCTGACTGCTGGTACAGCATCGTATCACTGGTGGGGTAGGAGGGTTTGTGAACAGAGAAGATACAGAGGATAGTGAGCAAATCGTGATGGGCATGATGAATGTTCTGATATTGGGAGACAAGCACCTTCTTTTGTCATTACTGTTGCATTTAATGTACAATATATTGTTGCCTATCACTACATTAGCTGCACACAAGTGTACCAGACTGATGAGGAAGAAGATTAGTGTGTGCTTATCATGTGATCAGTGCTATGCTCATTGATGCAACAGTGTTTCTAATTGATTTTTCTTGAGAAATATTCAAAGAATTTCTAATTGGTCTTTTTTTTTAGAAATATATCATGTTTTTACAACTTATTTTTCTAAAACAACACAAAGAACATTTATTGAAAAACATTTGATAAAGAAATGACAAAGATAACTTTAGAAAAACTAAAAGATACATGTGCCATATTTTTCAAGAAACAGTCTAGAAACACAATTTGTGTTCCCTATGTATTTCTTGAGGAATAGAGAAAGAAAACTTTTAAAAATAGCTTAAGAAACACACAAAAAACACAATAAGTGTTTTTTTTACTATTTCACAATTTATTTTTTTAGTTTCTCTGGAGAAACACTTGTTAGAAGTCACATGACCTGTTTCTAACAGATGTTTCTCCAGAAATCTCTGCCATGCCCTGAAGTGGAGTGGTCAAGGAGTGGAATGAAATACCACCAGAGGTATGTCAAAGCCTCATATAGAGCATGCCTAGAAGGATCAAAGCAGTTATAAAGGCAAATGGAGGCCATACCAAGTACTAGATATAAAAATTAGAGTAAATTAGAGTAGGTCAAAAAACTGCCCCAATGATTGAATATTTTGTTTGATTTATTAATAAGTGAGTTCTTGTCCAAATCACATGATCTACAAATAATTATGAAACCAGGATGCAGTTGTATGTCATGTGACTTTCTGTGATTTTTTGCTTAGATAATTGTTGCACACCATGTGAATCTTTTCAAAAAGGCCAAACATTGAGACAGTTTTTTGAGCCAGTTTATAGCAATGAATCATAATTCTTTGAGCATCCAAGTTATCCTCAACATTCAAATTGCACTAGCCTGTCCTAACCTTGTCACTAAGTTGTAGCACTAGCTTCATCTTCATTGTCTTTGTCGTCTACAGTGCCACCTATGGGCACATTATGTTGCACTACTCTTTCTCTTCTTGATATCTTTGCCTGAACCATGTTGCTTACAACTTGCTAGGTAGTGTCAGAGGCACTATCATCTAGCACATTGATGATGCCCAAAGTTTGGTCAGTAACAAATGTAGGAATAGTGTCACCAAACCAAAAGCTTGCATTGGGCACACTTAAGGTATTGAGGGAAGTCTCGGGCAGGTCCCAGAGATTACATCTGTTAAACTAATGAAAAGTCAGGAAGGGGGTCAGTAAGTATCAAGCACTAAGGTAAAAGCGCCTGTGGAAGAAGTGGTAAGTGAACATGGCAATATGAGTGGCAAGAACATGGTAAGCTTAGCGAGGTCTAAGCAACATTAATGCCTGCCATAGATGTGAGGTGCAAAGATGTCGTGGGATAGCAATAGTCTGCAACTGCCAATTACTTCAACATTGCTGACCATAAATGAGACTTAGACCATGGGAGACTAGAGTAAGTGGAGCAGGAAACTCTGTTCTAATGATGCCTATGCACAAGTCAGTAAGTACTTTTTATACTACAAGGAGTTCACCATTGCCAAGTAACTAATAATGCCAAAGTGCGGTGAACTGGAAAATTTATAGGGTGGCTCCAACAGTTTCAGATCACTGCCATTCATTCAATGTGCTAAGTGGTGTCAGGCAGCAGATCATGACGCTAAACCATCAATTCATCAACCTTCTTGTCAGGTTCCGCTGAATCGGGGGCTTTCCGGGAAAGCGACGCCCTTACGATGCGGACTTGATCTA
>QGOA01004659.1:0-18319 GCA_003313075.1 Termitomyces sp. MG16
GGACTCCTGCTAGTGACAAATATTTTAATAGAGCCTGTAAGCCCTAATAAAATATCCATTCATCACTCGCTAGCATCATCAAGTTGATCTGTTAAAAACGCTAGAAATTACTGAAGCGGGTATGGGTTGGACGAAGTTGCACATAGTCACGAGATCTGGAATGATCACATGTGCAAAGACGACCAACCCATGCCACTGCAGAAATCTCTGGAGTTTTAAACAGATCACATTAATGATGCTAGCAGACATCAGCGGCCTGCTGCTCTAATATGCACTAGCAGGACTCGAACCCACCTCTTGTGCACAATATGAAATATCAATTTATCAATATTCTATTGTACCACAGGCGCTTACTTAGAAGTCAGGACAGTGTTCACGCTAGCAGATGTCAGTGGCCTGCTGCTATTATATAATGTGCACTAGCGGGAGTCAAACCTGCCTGTCAGTGGCCTATGGTAGTTGATCTGACCCACTCAATTTTCAGTATTGTGTGGAGTGGCAGGTTTGACTCCTCTAGTCCAGACTTCCCTAGTCCACCATAATGACGTATAATGGTGTCTTTTTATACTGCTGCATTTTTGCACTAGATGTAAACTGTACTAATTTTTGGTAAGGACCTGTGGTCGAATGGAATATTGATACATTGATATTTCATATTGTGCACAAGAGCCGGGTTCAAATCCCACTAGTGCACATCATTATACATGACATAACTTTCTTTTACTAATTGTTATTTACGTCTATATTCTTTTTACTGCCCAATTTGAGGGTTAGAGTCCCCCTTGTGTAATCATTGAAGAGTGTGTTGTTTTTTGCATTCATGAGAGTGGCATAATGGAACAAAACAATGGGACAGTTAATTTTAGTGGACCTGAGTCCTGTCCAAACTAATTGAAATGTCTGTAGTAAAGTGCTGTAGCCTAGTACACAATACTAGAGTGATATTTATGTATAATCCACAGAATGTCCTGTGGTCTAGCAGAATATTGTCAGTTTATGTTCCTTCTAGTGCACAACTGGAGGTAACGGATCAAACAGATTTATAATGGATTCATCAGCGGCACAATGGGACGGTTAATCTTGACAAAAAATATCAGCGGCACAATGGAACGGTTAATCTTGATGAAAAATAACCAACAGAAAAGCCAAGAATTATAGTAACTAAGGATAAAAGCCAAGAATTATAGTAACTAAGGATTAAATTACTCATCTGATGTGTATTCCTCCTCTTCATTAGATTCATGTAATGCATCTGAATAGAACCAATCCTCATCAAGCAGGTAGTCTGCTGTCAAAAATGCAAAGTCGTCCGGTATATATGGCCCCTGAGGTCTGGGAAGTGTGATGTCTTCATAGTTCACTATCAGGCCTGACGATGAAGATGGTGAGGGTGACTCTGACATATCAACAGACACATCATCAGTACGACCAGCTTGATTGAAAGGGCCAATGGGCCTACATCGACCATGTTTTGCTCTAGCGCAAAATTCTAATTCTTGTTCTGTTGAAATAAATTAACTATGATTACCAGTGCCAAATTATACTCACATTGTTGATACAATTCGTTAATTCTTCTCTGATCCTCATGTCAAGTCATACATGTCTCATATTCCTCCCACTCCTGGACATTGTTACCAGTAGGTAGGGTTGGAGAAGGAGATTGTTGGAAGGGGGAAGATGGGATTTGAAGAGCCGTTACATCAAAAAGCAGTGGAAGATTTTCTTTGTCATCGGCTGCCATGCCTCCATCCGTCTCTTCTGCTGTCACAGGAAATAGCGGCGGAAGGTTTTCTTTGTCCTCGGTCGCCATACGTCTGCTGCTCTGGACTTCCATTTGTCCGCTGTCACTGGCTGCCACGGTCTCCATTGCTGTTAGTCCTTCTGCTCCTTCACCAACAATGAATAGAGGTGGCAAAGAATCGTCATCTATCTCCTCTTCTGCAGGAATGAACAAAGGGGGCAAATCATTGTCTTCGGTCTCCTCTTCCACAGAAATAAACAAAGGAGGCAAAGAATCCTCTTCCATCTCCTCTTCCGCAGGAATGAACAAAGGTGGCAAAGATTCGTCTTCCGTCTCCTCTTCTGCAGGAATGAACAAAGGAGGGATACCCTCTAAGTCAGGATCACTAATGGATGGATTAGGAATATCTACCTGGTCGTCGTCAGTTTCCCCCAGCTCCCTGAATATCCCATGGACATGAGCTGCTGGGGCAGAAGGAAGTTGGGATGCTGGTTGAACCACAACGCGAGAGTTTTCCATTGTAGGGCCATACACCAGTCCAGGTTTACTCTGACTGTAGAGGTGGTGGAATGGATGTTGTGCGTTCAAGAGTTCAATATGTGTCAAGGATGGCCATTGAGGAGAGTCGACATTAGGGAGAGTGGTAGGATGGGCCATGGAGAGGCAGTCTTGAGGATCAGGCTGCTCACCATCAATACTGTTGGTATGGGACTCGATGCCTGTCAATTGGCCTGTCTGAGCAGGATCTACGGACCTGGCAACGGAACTGACAACGGAAGCAGCAACAGACTTGCTGCCAGCAAACAGGCGGATCATATTTGTAACATAATATATTTTAGTAATTAATTAATATACAATTATATTAATTAGTTCTTATTACTTTACATACATGCTGGCTGCCTTACATAAGGCAGCCAATTTTACTGTCATACTTCGTAGTACTAGAATCAATTATCGATCTGGTTCTGTTAGTGTGACTGTAAGGCTAACCATACTTGACTTTGTTTCACTTTTTTGAACCTTTCGGGTTCAATTCTGATACTACGAACAAAGACTACATGTCTAGACCAATAGCCTAGACTGTGATTGCATCGAACAGTGCATCAACTTCTTTGATGCACGCTTCTGGAGTAATAGAGACGTATCAACGCCTGATTGGATGGAGACCAATCAATCTGCTGAACCAACACGTGATGGTGAGACCATCGACCAGTCATTGGCATATCCTCAATCTGCGGTGACTGACCCAGGTCGTCCCGGGTCAGAATATACAGAGGCTGAGCCTTCCTGGCAGCCTCAGGGGATGCCAGGAGGGACGCAATGGAGTGAAGTGCGGCCGACAGCTGCGCCAAGCGGTGCAGCGAGACCAGGGGCAGCTGTGGAAGACCTGGAACAGCGACCCGGCAGGGAACATGAATTTCCTGTGCAGACTGGGAGGTCTGGGCGACAGTTCCAGAGCAGGAGTAGTGCTGAGGGACCAACTGAAGGTCGCAGACCTTTGTCGTACTTCCTGGGGAAGATGCCAAGGCCTGAGGCGGGCAGTTGGAGAGTGCCAACTGAGTCCACTCCACTGACGCAACGTCAGCAGGGAGTTGGAGTGCCGCAGGAAACGACAATTCCTGAGCAAAGAACACTGGCAGTACATTGGGAAGACGAAACTTCCGATGATGGGGAGAGTGGACGGAGTGAGTCCACCCTTCAGGTTCAGTGTGCTATGCTATGGAAAAGATACCCTAGCATTACGAAGGATACCACTCGTGCTCGACTAGGACTGTATGTACTGAAACACATACGGTTGATACAGGCTAGAGGTGATAATGTACCTCAATTAAATACCGTTGAATACATTACATTGTATGTCCAGATTCTTGAGCTGGAAGCCCAAGCATATATGTACCGCAAGGCTAATCGAGGATCAGCTGCCTCGACCCCAGAGGGGGCAAACTTGATTCTGAGTATACCTTTGGTGGCAAAGCCAGAGTTGTCTCCCCATCTGGAAGAGGCGATGAGCAATATATATGCTCCCCAGCAAGCAGGAGAGTCTGACGAGCAGTTTGCTGCAAGGTTTGCAGCAGCACAGAGACAAAATGTATTCAGAGGTCAACTAAGGAGACCTCTGTCGACGGCTGAATCGGTGTCTACCATACCTGTGGTAGATAGTAACCTACCCGAAATGGGGGGGACAAGGCACCCTCATCCAAAACGGGAATCAGTGGAGAATACTCCACTGACAAATCAAGTGCCGTTGGCTGATAAGTTTGTGGAGAGGGTAGCTTATCAGCGCATGCAGAACCAAGACCTGAAACGCCAGGGACACTCCTGGATAGATGACCAGGGGATTTTATTTGATGGGATAACGCCCATTGATGAAATGAGAAGGCAATATGTCCAACAGACATGTCAGCCTGACACTAGGAGGGGGGACCCGCCCATGGCGGATCCGAGCCAAGTCCCTGAAAGACAGGTAACAGAAGGGCTAGGGGGACAGGAGAGTCCACTGCATTGGAATGATGCAGGGAAAGTGCACTATACAGGTCACCGACCAGTACGTGCATTCTCTGTAGTACCTCCAGCAGAAGGTAGGAATAAAACGCCTGGGATAACTGAGGCGACAAAGGTGTATACTGAGAATATGCACCAACGCCTCAGTAGCATAATTGACGATGCGGTAGGCGTAGCATTGCGCCTTCCCGAAGGTATCAAGCCGCGTAAGGCAGAATCAAAACACATCCAACCATACAGAGGGGAGTCCAAGTTTAGTGACTTGGAAAACTGGACAATGGATGTGTGTAACCATCTGGCAGCATGCCAGTATGGGGGGGATCGTCTGGATTGAGAACGTGTATTTGTTCTCCCGGAGTTCCTAGATGGACCAGCCAAGGCCTGGTTTCGACATCATGTCTTGCACTATAACCGTGCACGACAGCAATGGACATTCAAGGATGTAATCCTTGAATTGTATAACCGGTTCGTAAGTGCATCTACCATGCAGGATGCTCAGGAGGCGTTCATTGCAACGTCCTACACTGAACGATTGGGTGTTCAAGGTTTCTATGACACCTTGATAGACCACGCACAGAATATGTCTATTTACCCAGACAACTGGGTAATGATTGATACCTTCCTGCATGGGATACCCGATGCAATGAGAGAGTCTCTCATTTGTGATGACAGGCTATCGCCCGAAGTGAATACTGTTGAGGAGTTTGTAGCGCATGCGTTGCGCTACGAGCAAGCCCACAAAATTGCATGACACTTTGGGCTACATAGCTCAAAGGTTTGGTCAGCCAACAAGGCCAAGCCTTGGAAGGTAGGCACCTTCTGGGCCTGTCGAAAAGAAATGGTGGGCAATACGAGCCCACAGTTTGTGATAAGAGCAGCACCTCAGCAGGAACGACGCTTCCATAGCGACCGTCCTAGGGACCGTAGGGATGCACCAGCGCAGAACGTTCAGAGGAGTCCATGCCAAGAGGGTGCTCAGCTGCACCAGACTACTGGTGAGGCTAAAGTGCCGCCACTGACTGGGCCACTAAAGTTTGAAGCAGCTCGCCCTTTCGGGGCGAATAAGTGCTTCAAATGTGGCCAGCCTGGGCATTTTGCTAATGCATGTCCAGTGGGTGGTGGACGGCCTATGGTTAAGCCACGTGCATATGTACAGGCGGCACACACTGCTATCCCAGATGCTGAAGGGATAGACTCGGGAAATGAACCTGATGTGAAAGACGAAGAGGTAGAGAACCTCAGTCCTGGTGCACCAGAGGATGAAAACGCCTCTGTGGTAGAGGAGTTGTCGGATGATGAATACGTTGAGGTTGATGTATACGACAACGACTATTATGCTCAGGAGTCAGACTCAGAATTCATGGGAGCTCTGACGGACTACCCAGCCAGCGCACTAGACCGACCAGTTGGAGCAGCCAATGTGAAGGTGTATAAAGTACACCTTCGCAAGGCTCCAGAGAAGCTGGTACGGCCGGTGTTGAAGCGCAAAGACAAGGAGTGTCTGGCGTCGTACGTTGAAGTGAATGGCCACAAGGCGTGGACATTGTGGGACTCAGGTAGTACGACTACTGGGGTGACACCTCAGTTTTGCCAAGTGCATGATATTTCTGTGAGTGAATTGAAGGAGCCATTACTCCTTCAATTGGGTACTGTGGGCAGCCGAGCTGCAGTACAGTTTGGTACGCAGGCAAGTATCACCTGTGCTAGATCAAGGTCAAAAGAGTACCTTGATGTGGCGAATTTTGATCGTTACGACATGATTATAGGCATGCCGTATATGAGGAAGCACAAGGTTGTGCTTGACTTCGCAAAGAATGAGATAGTGGTGGATGGCACCACCATTCCTGCAGTGCGAGTGACCATAGATAATGGCAATAGATGTCTCCATTGACACCGTGCCACGGAGAAGAAGGTGCTAGTCAGGCGACATTGACTAGGCGGAGGCAAGAAACTGCCTATGGTGGAGGATGGAGAGGATGAGGAGCAAGCTCGTGCAAGCTTGCCAATGGATAGTCCTGCTGTGTTGATGCTGGAAAGCAAAGCTGTAGAGTATGAACATACTCTGAAGAGGGGGGAGAACCCCAAGATGGAGTGTGAAAAACAGGGTAAGCCTGAGGACAAGTGGCCTCAGCACACGGCAAGCACAGAGTGCCAGCCGACGTCATTGCGAGTAAAGGTCGAGGACTTAGTAACAGGTGACAAACAAGGACTGATGGAGGACAAGGCATCCTCCACACATACGAATCGGTCAATCTGGGATTGACCGGTACCTTATCCCACGTTTGAATGGGTGTTTGATCCACGAATGCCTGCTGAGTGGAATGAGCTAGTGGCATTAATGTATGCGTGGAATGGACCACAATGGATGCCAAAGGAGGAGTCATATCGTCAGGCTAGTGATGATGAGATATCGCCACCAAGTGAGGTATTCTTTGACGGACTGTCTGTGACGTCGTGGAGAAGCAGAAAGGAAGTGCCTGTGCGACTGCACATGCCGGATGACAGTGAGCTGAGGATTACTGCCCTCAGAGAGAAGTATGGCCGCCCAGCCGTACAAGCAAAGCTGTCCGGGCATCCATGGAAGGATGTGGACCGGAAGGGCAAAGGTAAAACCAGTGGTTTTATGAAGGAGGACATTCCGGACCTACGCTCGCAGTGGCAGCAGGAATTTGGAGATATTCTGAATGGAACCAAGGAGGAGTTACCTCCTTGGCGTGAGGTCAATCATGAAATCAACCTTATTGATGAGAATAAGGTATATAAATATCATTTGCCGTGATGTCCAATGGCACTACAGCAGCAGCTCCAAGACAAGACCAATCGGTACCTGAGAGCCCACTGGTGGGAGGCCCAACCGGCCTCCCAAGCTGCTCTGCTATTGTGCATTCTGAAGAAAGATGGTACATTGAGAACGGCGTTGGATGCTCGCCAACGCAACGACAACACCGTAAAGGACGTGACGCCACTTCCAGATCAGGAAGTGATTCGAGAGGATGTGGCAAGAGCAAAGTTCAGGTCAAAAATTGACCTGACGGATGCTTATAAGCAAGTGAGAATTCGCTTGTCTGATATCCCGAAGACAGTGTTCTCATCGATCACGGGAACATATGTGAGCAACATCATGCAGATAGGAGATTGTAATGCTCCTGCAACGTTTCAGAGGTTGATGACCTCCATCTTCCGGGATGTTATCAGGAGGTTCGTCCATATATATTTGGACGACATATTCATGTACTCCGATTCAATCGAAGAACATGAAGAGCATCTTCGTGTTATTTTCGAGCGACTGAGGTCTAATCTGCTGTACCTCAAGTGGAGGAAATGTGAACTATATGCCAAGACAGTAGATTGCCTCAGACACAAGATTGACAGTCAGGGTATTCATCCTGACCAGGACAAAATCAATCGCATATGCAAATGGCGTGTGCCTCGTAACTATAACAATGTGCAGAGATTCGTGGGACTAGTGAACTATATCAGCAACTGTCTGCCTGATATTACAGCATATACTGGACCTTTGATGTCCATCACACAGAACGGAGCTCCATTCATATGGAGACCTATACACCAGCGCTGTTTTGAGATGATCAAGAGGATCTGCTCAAAGACGCCAGTCATTTGTCCCATAGATCCCAGACGTGATGAGCCGATTTGGCTCATCTGTGATGCCTCAAAGACTGGAGTAGGAGCAATGTATGGCCAGGGAAGTTCCTGGCAGAATTGTTGACCGGCTGGGTTCATGTCGAGGAAGTTCACCTCGGCCCAACAGAATTATGCGGTCCATGAGCTCGAAACGCTGGCGATACTTGAGGCACTCCTCAAGTGGGAAGACAAATTGATGGGATATAAGATCCACATCATTACGGACCATAAAGCACTTGAGTTCTTCAAAACTCAAGCAACGTTGTCTCCCCGGCAACGCCGGTGGATTGATTATATGTCTCGCTACAACTTTGACATCACATATGTCAAAGGCGAACTGAACAAGGTAGCTGACTGTCTCTCAAGGTATTTCGAGAGCGATAGAGTTGGTGAACACCATGATACGCATGATTATGTCGATGCGGATATTTGTATTGATCCACAGGGCAATGATCTTCCGTACCATCACTACAGAGAGGTGAAGGAGCATGTGGTCGAGCTTTGTGCTATGCAAGCAACCAAGCTGCGATGCAGTCGACAACTGCAGGAGCGGCAAGAAGGGCAAGACATAGAAGCTGAGCAATTAGAGCAGGCTCAGCCAAAGGAGGCGACAATGCCATGCCAGGGCGAGACTGGGAGCAGTCGTGGACCATATGGCCATGACATTACGCTCGCTGATGCGTTATTGCCTACAAGAGAGTATCGTAACCCTCCTGTTCCTCAAACCGATGAGTACCTCTGGAAGGTACTGAGGGGCTATAGCCACGATGCGTTCTACACAGAAATCCGGCAGAACGCAAACTCCCACCCACGCTTCAGCGTGGATGAGAAAGGACTGGTCCGGATAACAAATGTTTGAGGGCACGATGTGGTGTGCTTACCACGCGACCAAACATTAATCACGCAGGTCGTCACTCAAGCGCATGAGGTTGTTGGTCACTTTGGGACCAACAAAACACTGGAATACCTGAGGCAATGGTACTGGTGGCCTCAGATGCAGAAAGAAGTGATGCAGTTCTGCCAGACCTGCGAGGTCTGCCAGCGGTTGAAGACCAGCAATAGGAAGCCAGCAGGGAAGTTGCATTCCTTGCCCATCCCGACGAAGCCGTGGGACTCCATTGAGATGGACTTTGTTGGTCCATTCCCCGAGTCCAAAGGTTATAACTACCTTTGGATGGTTATTTGCCGAATGACTAGTATGGTGCACTTGATACCGGTGCACACAACCATTACTGCGTCCGCATTATCCTGGCTCTATTTGAAGGAGATTGTAAGGCTACATGGCCTTCCAAGTTCGATCGTGAGTGATCAAGACGCAAAGTTTACGTCTCATTGGTGGCGAGAACTCCACAAGCTCTTGGGAGCTAAGTTGCTCATGTCTACATCGTTTCATCCACAGACGGATGGGCAGACAGAGCGAGTGAATAGAAGTATTGCTCAGATCTTTCGTACGGTGGTCTGACCGGACCAACGTGACTGGATAGATAGGATACCGCTAATTGAGTTCGCGATCAATGCAAGTGTGTCAGAGACCACAAAATATGCGCCATTTGAGCTCAATGGGGGTACATGCCCTCCATGCTGCACGAACTATGGATGGATGGAGTCGTTCACAAGGGGGTGAAGGACTTTGCACGGCAAGCATTGAAGAATCTAGCTAATGCACACAATGCTATCATTGCCGCATGTATTATACAGGCATGCCATGCAGATGATAGGTGGAGTGAGGAACCAGAGCTAATGCCTGGGACGTTAGTATACCTGTCAACAGAAAACTTGAATCTTCCAAAGGGAAGGGCGAGGAAGTTGTGTCCAAAATTCATTGGACCATACAAAGTCTTGGTCGCGGAACCAAGCACATTGAACTATGTTCTGGAGCTGCCTGCAGCTCTGCAAGCATGTTGGATTGTGCCTAAGTTTCATGTGTCGTTACTTAGGCGATATAATGCAAGCAATGATGCTATGTTCCCTAATCGGGTGACACCCGAGCCATATGACTTTGGTGCCAGTGACAAACAGGAATGGTTCGTCGAGGATATTCTGGGCCATCGGTGGCAGGGAGGAACGCACCTCAAATTTGAGGTACAATGGAGTGCGGGTGATACGACATGGGAGTCGTATCACACTTGTGCCAAGCTGGCAGCGCTGGATTGGTACTTAGAACTGCAGGGTGTGAAGCGCCCAAATCAGCTTGCTAAGCGCTCACGTGCTTAGATTGATGGCAGTGATAAGATGTAGGCCGGATCAGTCAGAGCTCGGATCGACTGAGTGTCTGATCCGGATCGGATCACGGTTGTTCCAGATAGATAAGATGGAGATTGATCTATCTGATGAGATAATGCGGATTGTGATGCGGAGTTGGCATTTGGATCAGGTTATGTAATCTGATGATGGGGAATTTAGTGTGTTTTTTCCCACCGACACGTCGACATTTTCGTATTACCATGTCGTACCCTTACCAGCGTACGACCAGTGAGCAGCAGCCTCAGAACCCACAGGGTTCTGGAGGAGGGGGGGATTGCCCCCAGCAAAACGTTCAGCAGTCTGTAACGACACCGACTGTGGCATTGTATCCAGTGGTGTCCCAGTTTGGGCAGAACCCAGCCCAATTTGGACAACCTCCGCAGTTTTATCCGCCATTTTTCAAGATGCCATACTTCCCAGGACCAGCTGGTCCTGGACAGCAGATGGGAGGACAGGTTATGTGGGGAATGCCAATGCCGATGCAGCAGACACAGACCCAGAGTGCAAGTACACTCCTTTTGGATGAGAAAGCACTAACTGCGCCACAGGTAGCACCCATGGACGTGGATGACGATGCGGGGCGTCAACAGCAAGGAAAGAGTGAGGTGGTGCAACCTCAATGACAATGAGAGAGGACGCCGCCCCCACAAGAGACATATAGAAGAGACCGGAGGCGATCGCCTCCAAGGAGTACCGGGGCACGAGTAGGCGGGCCTCAGGATGTAGTAGGGCGCAGACGGGATAAACTGTCAGTGAGGACGCAGACTCAATGTCAACCCCAACCTCAAACACCGCCCCAACGAGCATCTCCATCACCTTGTCGTGCACCATCTCTGCGGCGCTTATTGTACGTGGAGAAAGGGAAAGGAAAGGAGATTGGGACGCCGTCAGAGGTGTTGGACCCTCAGGCAGAGGCAGTCTGGAGACGCCTCATATCTGCCAGCCAGCGAGTGCCACCGGAGTCCGTGTTTTTAGCGGATCCAGTGGCTCAGGTGGTGATTATGGGTCTGCTTGATGAGATCATTATGCTGCAGCAGCATAATGACAATACTATTAAAACTTTCACGAACGCTATGAAGAAGCGTCCATCGTCATCGGAGGAGCTACCTGAGGCAAAACGCCTCAGAGCACGTGATGCAGGACCGGAAGTTGGGGTGCGGGAATCTGGAGAACTCACTCCGAGCCCGGCCAAGTTACATGACGAGCTTGTGGAGGTTGACAATAGTTTACGAGGACTGTCCTCGTCAACACATGCACCTTCCCAGCAGTCAGGGGCAAAGCGGCAGGATGAGGTGGTCCTGTCAGAAGTGGAGTTTGGAGCAGATGTCCCATGAGGAGCAGACAGAGTTGTGATGCGGTTTGGAGCAGTAGTGCAGTTTGAGGCACCACTGAGGGCATATGCGTCTGCGGTCCCCATAAAGGACACGAGGACGGACGCCGAGGTCGAAGGGCGACTCCTAACGTTGGCTGCGCTTGGTCTGAATGAACCGAGCGACGGGAGTGATTATGGGGAGTCATCAGATGAGACCCCCTCAGAAGGAGAAACCCCCGCTAAACGCCGAGTGCGTTTAGACAAGAAATGCAAAAAGGAGGCTCGAAGGAAGCACGAGGCTGCCCAGCAGGCAAAGGTCGATAAAGACCGGGAGGAGCAGGCCACAGGCCATATTCCTGATGGCCTCGGGGTGTTTGTCAGCGGAACATCGGTGGAGCGGTCCAACTGGTTCTACAGCGGGGCACTCGACCGCCATTTCTATTACTCCTGGCTCACCAATATGGTATTTGTGAGCAATGAAGCCTTGGCCACGAAGACGCACAAGGAAGAAAAGGGAGAGAGGTATTACCATACCTCGAAGGAGTTGAACCGAGTGGTACCAAGGGGATTCCCGATGAATCCCCAGCAGTTGCGAAAGCTCTATGAGCTTTCGCAGAACAAATTCATGTCAGTGTCTCTATGCACTGAGGCATACTATCTGTTGCACGAGTTTCAGCGCATCAGTATTAACTATTATACAACAGTGAGGGATAGGACAATGACTCTGGTGTGTTCACCAGAGTACGAGCACATTTCGCCCCCTCTAGATCTTTCCTCCCATCATATGAACATCGTGGTCATGCCAACCCCAGACAGGTACCTGCGATGGAAGGACCGAGCCGGCAGACCGTTTTTTTACGCTTTCTGGGTTTGACTCCAAAGGTGTACGTTTCACCTTCGATCTGGACAAGCTGGCACAGAATGTTCTCTACTTCTGTCGACCAGGGATGATGAATTCAGTGTATGGTATCGCAGTGGATTGAGCTTATTGCATTCACTGGCGTACTCTACTGGGCCACGCCCTGATGCGTGGACTGTCCTCTTCGGGAAGAGCTCGGGGATGCTTTGCAAGGCTGTTGGCCTTGATTATCGTGCGTCCTGGGCTGTATTGTGAGGCGGTTGCTGATTATGACGCTGCCAACCCCAGCACTCCATTCATACCCATGAGCTGGACTGATGTCCAGTTCCAACCCCCATACTTCGACGCGGCTAATGCCGTCAACATCACCGATGCTGACGTGCTACGTGCTATGATAGCCAACCGCGTACCTCTCGAGTGGGTAGACCATGCCTATACCTTCGGCGTGGTCTACTTTGAAAACCAATTCCTTGCGGCCACAGCCTCCATTGACCAGTTCCGCAAGGTCGACGATGAACGTCATTGTCGACTGGACATCTATGGAAAGCCCCCAGCCATCATGTGGTGGGACGATTGGCAACTGCCCACGGACGATGATATGATTCATCTCCATGCACTACTTGCCCGCGAATCCGATCAAGGTCATGAGTACCTTGAAAGTGGACTGTATTATCTGGTGGGGATGAACCCCAACCGTCGAGATTTATGGCAATGCCATTCTCGACACAGGCCATATCCCCCCTCTCCGTCTCATCCTTCAACATCAGTTCAGGCTCCTACAGCCTCAACATTGTCGGGCCCCGTTGCCTCATCACCCTTGGTTAACGTCAACAATGAGATGAGGATCGATACAGTCCACGAGTTGTTGTGTCTGCTATCTGCATAATTATCGTAGGCGGCTCATCTCTTTTTCAATTCATACTGTTGGTTAACGTCGGCGTTGTATTTTTTGACAGATGACTTGGACATTTTCGAGCCGTGGAGGACCAGCGTGCCTCCACATTGACCTACTTAGTGACCTGGACAAAATTGTCCCTCCTTACATCGAGACTGATTACCAGTCTCAAGGGGGGCATGTAACATAATATATTTTAGTAATTAATTAATATACAATTATATTAATTAGTTCTTATTACTTTACATACATGCTGGCTGCCTTATATAAGGCAGCCAATTTTACTGTCATACTTCGTAGTACTAGAATCGATTATCGATCTGGTTCTGTTAGTGTGACTGTAAGGCTAACCATACTTGACTTTGTTTCAATATTGTTGGCTATTGGCACATGTTCCGTCCTATCTAGCAACCACCACTTGTCTAGAGCTAGAAGCGTCCGCTGGTGGCCCCTGGTGGATCCACTACCTGCAAACACACAGAGCAAATTATCTGGTGCTGGGACGGATACCAATCCATCGGATGGCAATGTCATGGGCGGCTGGCGGTTGCATGCCAAGAAGCTTTCAAGAGAGTAGAAGCCTTGCTGATGTACGAGAAGGCAATGCTCCAGCGTTTCATTGCTTAAGACCTGAACATCCTCTCGGCCAATGTGGTTCCACCAATCACAGCCATACAGATTCCTGATAAGACCTTGATGGCCATCAACAAACTCCAGGATCTCTGTGGGCAAAGTTTGCTGATTTTGGAGAGGGAAAAATCGGCTCATGCTTTTGATAATGTCTGGGACATTGCAGACCACATTATTCAGTAATGCAGCCCCCAGATATGACAATACAAAGTTCTATGGCACACAGTCAGATCCTAATATATTTACACATTTTGAAGTTATCTTACCAACTCCTTGTCTAGATGCTGGATAATCCATGCCTCTTCCGCTTCAAGACTTGGTGCAAGATTGCCAAATATGGAAAGTGCTTCAATGAGGTGTGACTCAATGTAGTCAACAACCTCTTGCAAATTTTCTAGTACAGTAGCTTGGGACATGACATTGTGTGATACAGAGGTAGATGCCATTGCACTCTTGCTTGTAGAAGTGGATACTGCTATGTATCAGATTTTTGTGCCTTGTAAACAAAAGTGATTTTCAACAATTCCATTGCACGTGACTGTCACAAATCTGTTCCAATCATCCGCTGATGGCAGCAAGCTGCATCTATCAGTTCAATCCGTCTCTGCATCCGTCACATCAATACGTCTCTGCATCCACCATTTTTACAGTGGATCTCTTGCAGTTTGGGGAGGAATAAAATCAGGAAGCACCCACCTAAATTTATCAATTGCCATCGAGGCCAATTCTTGCCACATGGCCACCTTTTTGTGGGCATATGACTGGAGACCTCTGTTCTTCACTGACATACCACGCTTTGACCAAATATCTGCCTGGTTGAAGAAATACCAAACTGTCCACTCCATTTCACTCGTGACAAGCTGACATTCCTCTGTCCATCTGTTGCGTTGTGCTCTAGCACGTAGATAATGAACACGATTAACTGAAGAGATATGTTCACAAACGGATGTAATGATAACAGAAATGTTAACAAGAGGACTCACATTCAGAAATAGTTGCAGATTCATTTTCTGCATCAGAATTAGAGTGCCATATCCAAGATACCTTGATCCTTGATGAACCAGGAATGTTGGGATCTCGTATAGCTGTGCTTGCATTCAAATCCACTTTCTGTAGAACTGGATACTTTCTCTGAATGCTGGGGTCCGATCTCAGTTGCAGCAGAGCACTGCGGCATCATGCATAGGCACAAGCCTTCACCAGGATTGAGGCCTGGATTCTTTGAAGAGATGCGCGAGCTCGAGTTTTTACATTCTTGCTTGGGGCGACCCAGACAACGTGAGAATATAGGAATGATTTTTCTGCAATGAATTCCCGAAGGGCTTGCAGGAGCCTTTCAATTTGAATCAAGCACAGATTGCGCTCTATCATTGTTAATGGTGAGACATTATCCATGATCATAGATGGGAAGGAGATTTCAAAATCTTCTGGAACAACTACATCCGTTGGTTCAAGGTTATCCGCCGGCGGTACTAGCGGATCTGCTGGTTGTCCATCTTCCACCATTTCATTGTCGTCAAAGGCTCTGGGAACTTTATCCGGTTACAGGGGGGCAGTCCGCCTTCCACCAGCAATGAACCCGCTCCTGTCCTGAGAAGCAGCAAGGACATTGAGTCGAACCCTTAATATTTCTCTTTCTGCCTTGACCTTTTGCTGATCATCATTGCTTGCATGCCGATTCAAACGGTGAACCTGGTCCTGAATTGCAATTCTGAGCTTCCAATTAGTGAAATAGTTTGGGCCATCAGCAATACACCTTACTGCTGCTCCTCAATGTCAAGGGCAAGTTGAATCCAGAAGGAATGAATATCCGTCGCTGCAACATCCGTTGAGTGGTTTCCACTGTCTGCTGCCATTTGGTCTTCACTTGCACTATTGAAGATCATTGTATGAGCTTTCAGAATATCCATTGCTTTACGGTTTCCCTCCTCTCTGAGCCTTTCTGCCTTCCCAGCTTGTTAGTAAATCCGTTGATATTCCAATGGATCGCTTGGTGAAATATTGAACGGCTGCATCTCTCATCTCAACAGCAGTCCTGTACTTTCAACATAGGAATGGAACCATGTCAAGCAGCTTCTTCCAGTTTGAGTCACACATGTGATCATCAAGGATTTCTGCCCGATGTGCCAAGGTAGCCGTACGGGCCATCTGTGAGACTTCATTTAGTGTAGACCAGAGATTTTCAATTGTCTCCCCAGTCAAATGACTGGCCCCAGGAATGAAGGACGGGGCAAAGCAGAAAAAACAATCCTCCTTATGCCCATGGACATGAAAAAGTCCTATTGCAAAGTCCACGAGTAGATTATCTGGCAGGACTTCTCTGGCCTCAGCAAGCCATTCAGAAAATTTGACACACCACTGGCATGCTATGTCATATACCAGTAGGAGACGCTGAATCTCATCCATGTTGGTTGTCTTAACTGCCCATGTGATGGAAAAGTCTGTGTAAACCTGGCCTTCACCACGGGTCAAGTTTGTTACACTATCAGGAGCAAAGCAGCCATGCCATATACATGCCGTTGCAACAATACTAGTAATGTTGCATGACTTGTTCATCATCAGGGCCTTTTCAATAGCTTTGAATGTGTTTTCACAAGCAGCTCCCTGGACAGACGGAGGTCCAGCGGACAGCCGATGGACAGGATTGAATTGATGAGCAGATGGCAGACAGGTAGAGTTAAAGAATGTCACTCACCGTTTGCTGTTCCTTTGCACGCTTGAGATAGTGGGTGAGCTCATCCCTCCTGGCCATCATACCACCGCCTTCTGAATGCCATACATCATGAGCAGGATTAGAATGTTGGACATGATCCGCCTTGAAGTTGCCGTCCATCATTAAAGAACGATTGAACTTCCACCAGACGGGATCTTCTTCCCAGTTGGATAGAAGATTGACTCCTGGTTGGGGACAAGTTGGACAGAATATTGCAAGTTCACCATGGTCTGGCGCCATGGGATGCCTCGATTCATCATGGCCGAAGCCTGCCCACTTCAACTTCTTCAGCCACTGCCATGAACGAGAAATTCATTGTAGCTCATGGTAAAGGTTATCCACCTCACCAGAAGATGCAATCGGAGAAGTTATTCTTGCAATTTTCTGCCAGTACTGGTAGGCAGATGCTTTGCACTCTAGATTTGTCAGACAGAAGTCGTCCAGCACAGCCATTGTAAAATATGTTTGTGTCTGATCAAATGTACTGGGGACCAGCTGCGAGCAGATGGTATCCTCCACCAAGACATCCATCCCAGAACACTCACATGAAATGACAGTGATGTAGTGTACTCCAGTTGTGTGAACAATCTGTTGTATTGGATTTCCAAAGCAATCATATCTGTTCATACAGAACCCGTTCATGGCTGGCCAATCTTCTGGAATATCTTCTATTGGCACATTATTCTCTGGGTCCTGTTGCTCTTCCTCTTCCATGATTTGATCAAGGCTGGCATCCTGAAGTCTGCTCAGGAAATCTGAAGTCATGGATAGATGCACTGCTGGATGTCCCGGATCGCTATCTGCTGATGAAAGTTCAATATCCAGTTGATATTCGAGTCGTAGAAACTCTTGCTTCTGAATGTCCTTTTTCCGCTCATGGTCCTCAAGAGCCCTGACCCTGACCTTCCCTTGATGACAGTTTGCATGCAATGAATTGTGTTGGATATAGAAATACCCTCCAGTATCTGACATATTCATTGGTTGGAAATACCTACCTACCATTCCATACTTCAGGTTGGTGAAACGGGTTGGAGTCATGCATGCAGCGGAAACATCCGTGACAGAATATTCTTGACCCAATGCAATCACGGCATCGCCATCATGTGAGGTAATGGTCAGGACAAGCAAGGCAATCAGTAACGTCATCCATTGATTCACGACCAAGCAATCCATTGAGCAACTGTGGAACATGGTTGATGAAGTCGTTAAGATAATCTGCCTGTGTCTATGTATGAACTTGAATAATTCGCTCTCAATAATAGCATACATTCAAATCACCTTTACATGCCTTATGGATACGGGCATTGTATCATCTACATCATCTACCGTTGGGTTATTGTCCAAGTGTGCAAAGTTATCATCATCTGCAAATGCCACAGGTGGTGCACCAGTTACAATGAGAGCGGGACCCAGTGGTAGCTGTTGTGTTATGAGGACTGGCAACCCTTGTGTGTTCTGAGTGAGTCGTGTCCTTTCCTCAGCAAATGGGATGAGGTCCCTTTGTCTGATGACTATTGTTTTTGGTCGCTTGCATTTCTTTAGAGAGTTCAGGTTCATGATCAAAATATCTATGGCCAGGACCTAGCCATTGTACGGGATATCTAATGAGACTGCTCATTGATATCGGCAATATGCCCCAATTTGGACAGGCCAGATACCAGCGGACAGCGGACCCTATCCATTGAAGACAAACGGAATCCGTTTGTCATCAACGAACACTGAACGGAAAATCTATATTTTATCATGTGATCCTTCGGTTGAGAACTGTGTGGTTGCAGAAA